>JAESVK010049220.1:3736-33214 GCA_017140935.1 Hamamelis virginiana | reverse complement strand
TAAGTTCAACAAGTAAGCATCTACATATTTTGAAATTACTTGTCTTTGTTTTGTTTGTTTACAAGTCATAACAGTCAGTATATCGCTCCTAATGCACATTGGATTTGTCACCCAGATACTGCTGTCCTATATGCTCCAAGCCGGTGATTGACATGTCTAGAACATGGAAGAAAATCGATGAGGAGGTAGGCTTATAAAGTTTATGCTATTTGATCAATATATGGTTGCACAGTAATAATAAACTTTGCAGTTATTTGGATGTTTTTTAATAAAACTGTTCAACATTGGTTGAGCATGATTATCGTCTATAAAGCTGAAAACACAAAACTACTTATCTGCCCTTTATAAAGGACTTGGCTAGTTTGAGATTTTGTGGGTGAATATAAAGGTAGCCTTGCGGCCCTGTTGTATCAAGTATGACTGTATGAGATATATAGCCTGTAATATCTATACAAGTGCTGCTTCTCGACATGGACATGGAAAGATGGAAACTCCCCTAAATTTAGAGGGTACATTATGGCTGTGTATGTACTCTTGTAAATGTATATAACCATAGAGAGTTGTAAGAAAGTCAAAATAACAAGCGATATATAGTGGAAGCGCTGCCTACAACCAATGAGCCTTATCTCAATTAATACCAAATGGAATTGACATATACTTCACCATTAAAAACAAGTCAAAATAACGAGCAATAGATAATATAGGCTCATGACTAAAAACTTAGGCAATCAGCAAGAATTATGTACAAACAATTCCTAGCAATTGTCAGAATATATACAGCATCAAGGGGGTGATTTGGTTAGCAAGAGTCCTATTTCTTTTACAAACATCTGGTACAAGTGTGTCACAAGTCCTCGTATATGCCTTTGTTTACTTTTGAATGCAGAAGACTCTGCTTGTTATGCATTCTATTATGGGATCACCCAAAGAGTCGATACTTTCTTCGTTACCTTAAAATCCTATATATGATGCATCCATTTTGAATGGCAGATTTTAAATTGCTTATATTAAGGCCAGAGTGTATTAAAAACAAGTTGTCTTGTATATGTTCATGGTTGCTTTAAGTGAATTGCCTTTGTTTCTTCTTTTTCTTGTACCAATTGTTATTCTGCATTATTAACTTCTAAAAATTTATGTGTTGTCAGATTGAAACAGCCATCTTGCTTGAGGATTACCAGCACAAGAATGTGCTTACTCTTCATTCAAGCTTGTAAATTTTTAGTATGCAGTTATGCACGACTTGAGAGACATGTTTGGGAAAGTACTCTTGTCTTTGTTCTTTTTTTGTCTTTGTTGTATTGGAACCTTGCCTTGCATGGGTGTATTTTGAAGGTTGAGATGTGTCTGTTTGGCAGCTCAATAAGAGGTGTGTTCTTATTTCTTAGGCATGTATATATATTCATAAAATGGCAGGTTGGCCAAAAATTGTGCTGGCAATGGGCAGGGCCGGCCTTGAGATTTTGGATGCCCTAAGCAGGCTCCTAAAATGTTTCCCCTATTACATATCGATTAAAAAAAAGCGTGTAAAATTTTAGTTATTTATCCTTAATTTTTCATGAGCTAAATGTACAACAATCAATTCACAAAGCGCGTTCTCAGTAGGCTCACCTCGAACCTCCTATCACTGATTCACTATCTTTATATATATATATATATATATATATATATGACTGCCCTGTCCATCGGTTCTTACTGCTACGAAAGTCACATCGCCGTAGAGTTTTACCTCTACAGGAGCTTGAAAGTATACCTAATCACTACTCCCGCAAGCCAAATGGCTCTGATACCATTTACGCCCAATAACAGTAAAACAATTGATATGCATAAAAGAAAACAAATATAATATAACTGAAATTGATTGATATAATTGAAAAATAACAAAGATAACAAACTTACAAAAGATATGACCGAACAAGCGGCCTGATAGCTTTGATAATCTAAATAACAATATGGAGAATTATCTGAGGATAGAGGAGGGATAACAAGGTTGAGAGGGTATGGGAGTCTAACAATTGAAACCCAAAACAAACTCTGCCTTCAACAATAACCAACAAATCCTTTTATAGACAGATGGGATCACCAATCATGACTGTCTGTTGCACTGTTAACCTTTTAACTGCTTTAACCATGAATAGTGAATAGTAAAAATTACTTTTTACTGTAGCACTTTTGATTTATCCAAGAAATATCTGCCAGGAGCATCTTGAGGCGCCGAAAGGAGCATTGGATGCAGATAACCTTGATATATGTGAAGTCTTTGCACCGAAAGCAAAGATTCCCTTCTATCTGATAGGAGCGAAGATACCGAAACAATCGTCTTCATTCTCCTGAGCATAATCAATATCTGATGGAGAGGAGGACTCTTCATCTTCATTATCTGAAATTTCTTCTTTGACGGAAGAAATGGCTGCTTCTAACTGCTTCAACAATTCCTTGTTGGATGATGTTGGAGCTGTTAACAGATTCTGAACAATTTTATTCTTACCCATTAATAACTTTGACTGTTCACCAAAGCCAATACTAGAAGTAGCTGGTCTTTTCTTGAACCATTCAATAACTGCTTTATCTGTAACATTCATATGAGAAAAACCATCCCACCATTTGATATGGAATGATCTACTCAAATTAGGAAAGATACCTGAAGGTGTTATCTCAAATTTCCAATAAAAAATCCAAGCTAATCCAAACTGTCCAAAAAACATTAACAATTTTGGATAACCTTGGAGATTTGCAGGAACAATTATCTTTTCTTGAAAGATAGAATATCCATCAAGAACTGGTTTAGGAAAGATATCTTGGGTTGGTCCAAAATGGTTCCACCAATGCAGAAACCAGAAAGGGATATCAAAAGAGAATGCCTTATCGAATAAGATCATCCATGAATGACGGTGATCTTTATTCTGAAAATAAAAGGCATTATACCAAGCCTGCTGATAATCCCAATAATTAAAACCTAGCGGTTTGTAAAGATGGGAAAATTTCCTGAAGAGATAAGGAGAAGATCCCCACTCTGATAACGAAATAACTTTGGAAATTTTACAGGTGGTATGATTTATCTGGGTTGGATCCTTAATATCTGGATAATGTTTAAATGATACAGAATCAGTATCAACCAAAATAAATTCATAAAATTCCTGAGATTTCTCAGGGGTTGAAGTTGGATACTGAAAATCACCACCAAACATTATCTTAGCTATCTTAATTGGTTCACTTTTGAAATCAACCAATTCTTTCTCAATAGCCATGATATGAAGCTTTTTAGGTTTTTCCAAAAACTTTGATTTAACTGGTGTGGAGCTTGAAGCAACCACAGTTTTAACTGAATCAGAAAATGTTTTTGTCAGAGCCGGAAATGCATTCTGACTCTTTTTAAAAACCTTTTGATAATCAGAGGACAATATCTCAAACGGATTTTGAAGAGCAAGCTGGGCTGCATCTTCTTCATCCGCAATAGAAGCCCAAGATTTCCCTAGGCCATATTTATCTTTAACAACATATGATTCTTTGGATCGAACCATAGGTCCAATAGGGATATTTTTGGCAGGATGCCAATATTTATCTGGTTGGGCCTAATGCCCTTTAACTGATTGAGCAGGATGCCCTTTAACTGATTGGGCCTGATGCCCTTTATCTGAAGAAGAATGGGCCTTGCCCTTATCCTTCTTTAGAGCCATTGATGCCCTGTAAGAATTACCGGGTGAGAAAGTCAGGGACATAATTTGATTCTCCTTTAATATATTCAATATCAAATTCAAAAATAGATAAAATAGCTTGCCATCTAGCAAAAATATGTTTTGATGCAAGATTTTTAACATCTTTTTGTAAAACTTCTTTAGCAGATTTGCAATCAACTTTAACCAAAAATTTTTTGTTTAGCAAATCACTTTGAAATTTATTTATGCACAAAACTATGCTTAAAACTTCTTATTTTATAGTAGAATAATTTTGTTGGGCAGGATTCCATGTTCCTGAATGATATCTCACTATCTTTTCTTTGTTATTTTCATCTCTCTGTAACAGGATCCCTCCAAACCCTGTACCTGAGGCATCTGTTTGGATTATCTTAAAGGCTAAGGGATCTGCTAGATTGAGACATGGGAGGCGTTGAGCCTTCTCTTTGATAACTCTAACAACATTGGTCATCTCATCAGACCACTCAGGAGGATTCTTTCTAAGTCTCTTCCTAAGGGGAGCACATAACTGACTCAGATTTGGGAAGAAATCCGAGATATAATTAAGACTTCCAAGAAATCTCTGTAACTGGGTTTTGTTAACAATGACATCGGGAAATTTACTAGCAAATTCTATAGATCTCTCTATAGGAATGATAGTACCCTGATGAAGGTGATGTCCTAAGAACCTAATCTTGGACTGAAAAAGAGATATCTTTGATAACGACAAGACTAATCCATTATGCTTAATAGTTTTAAAGAATATATTCAAATGCTTCCAGTGTTGATCGATGGATGTAGAGAAAATCAAAACATCATCAATATAAACAATGGTAAAATTTGAATATGGTGTGAATATATCATTCATGATATTCTGATACTCAGAAGGAGCATTCTTTAAACCAAAAAACATAACATTCCACTCAAAGTGTCCGAAAGGGACAGTAAAAGCAGTTTTATATCTGTCTTGTTCATCTATCTGAATCTGCCAAAATCCAGATTTCATATCAAATTTTGAGAAGATGGTAGCATTGCTTAACCTTGTGATTAAGTCTTGTTTGTTTGGTAATGGATATCTTATCCATTGCAAAGCATCATTTAACGGTTTATAATTGATAACAAGTCTTGGAGTACCTCTTTCAAGTTCAGCATTTTTCTGAATATAAAAAGCAGCACAACTCCAAGGGGATTTACTCTTTCTAATCAACTTATTGTTGATCAGATCCTGTATCTCTATTTTACAATGTTCTAAAAGCTCTGCATTCATTTGAATGGGGCGAGCTTTTGTTGGTATCATATGTTCTTGGAAATCAGTATTGTAAGGAAGTCTTACAATATACTTCTTTCTTTCCCAAAATGCATTAGGAAAGTCAGAACAAACTTCTGATTCAAGTTTCTTTTTGAAATCTTGAATAGACTGTTGCAATTTTCAGTTTGTTAGCTGATGTTCTATCTGTTTGTGCTTTATTTCCTTTTTAAGAAAGAAAATGTGATTTTCCTTTCTTTGAATCATATTGATTTCAGAAAATATAGAAGCATTCTTAAATGTTAATATTTTTATCTATGGGTGGAGATATATAATGAAAGAATACCTCCTTATCCTTGATGTTTGCTGTTATCCCTTGATAATCAACCTTGAAAGGATGAAGAAGATTTAGGAAAGGTGTTCCTAAAATCAAACTTTGCCTTAAATCTTTAACAAGGATGAATGGAGTCTTGATACAGATACCATTATTGCAAACATGAGCATTAGACAAATAATATTTAATATTTAACCTTGCACCACTAGCAGTGTTTAATTGTTCTAATGTTTTTTCAAAGTATTTAGTAGGAACTAGTCCTTCCTGAATACAGTTGAGATCTGCACCAGAATCAACTAATGCTATGATGTCAAGTTTATACTCTTTGTTGATAGTGATAGTTAACCTGACATTCCATTTTTGAAATGTTACTCTGGTTAATAGATTAATAAATCCATCTTCTTCTGTGAAATTAATAAAGCCATCTGCTTCTTCATGAAGAGATGTTTCATTAATTTGTTCATCTTCAGAAGATGATTTATTAGTAGAAGTATCACTAGATGAACTAATATCTTTCTTTTGTTTCAAAAGAAGTAAGCTCACCTGAGTTTTAAGTCTACTAATATCACTATCCATATTAGTCTTTAAATCTTTAATATCAACCTTAAGTTGATTAACTTCTCTTTTTAAGTCTTGAATAGTAACTTCTTTATTCTTATTTGGTTCAAATCTCCCAAGAATCTCACTGAGATTATAGACTTGATTTGAATTCTTAGTCTTAGGTTTATCAGTTAAACTACCTTTAAGTTTTAACAAAAATTCCATTTGCACATTAGGATCTGATATCTTGTCAATAACATAAAAAAGAACTGTCTGTTCTCTAGTTATGACATTGATACATTTACAATCTTGTTTACAATTATCTTCTTCTTCTTCTTCTGATTCAGAAGAAGATTCTTCATTTGATGAAGCAATTTCATCAACTTGAAGACCTTCTTTTTCTTCATCATAAACAATTTCTGATTCATCCAAAACAAGAAGAATATCCATTAAAATTTTCTTAAATTGATCACTAACATTAAGCTCATTAATTTTTGCCTTCATGGGACATGATTTGGAATAATGACCAAATCTGCCACATTTATAGCAAACTCCTGGCTTTTTATTAGGACCATTAGTATTTGAAGTTGAAGGTTTTGAACTTGATTGTGGTTGAAGCCAATGTTCAATTCCTTTACCTTTACCCTTGTTACCATTATTCTTTCTAGAATTACTAGTTCTAGAATTTTTCTTATTATTAAATCTTCTATTATAACCTTGGTTATTACTAGATTTATGACTAGAATGAGTAGCCTTTTTAGCCTGTTTTTTAGCTGTTTTCGATGGAGCAGGTTTAATGGAAGTGAATTCAAACTGTTCACAGAAAGATTCCAGTTCTTTTCTACTTTCCATTTTTTCCTTTTTCATCTACTGTTTTAACTTAAAATCATTACATAATGAAATACCTTCCTGTTGGATAGTACTTACTATGTCACCATATGTAAGCTTATCATAAGGAATCATTCCATCATGTTTTTCTCTAAGCTTTATCCTTATTTTTTTTGCAAATAAATTTGGTAACCCAGAGATAAATTTCTCTTTCCAGAATGGTTGATTACAATCATTTCTTATCAAAACTTTGGTGAGAAACATATCTTTGTACCATCTGAAATCTTGAAGCTTAGGACACTTCAAGTTAGTTAACAAATCAGCAGATCTATCTTTGATTTTAGAGGGATCTCCAATAAAATGTTTGGCGATAGCAAAAATAAGAGTAGCTACAGCATCCTCAATATCTTCGTCATCTTCAGTCTTGATGACTGTGCCAGTATTATCAGTTTTAACAGCATTCTGAATGTTTGTTCTTTCAGTGGCTGAAAGATAATTATCCCACCAACTCTTTAACTGACCAGTAAATCCAGCAATTAATGCTGAAGCTACCGCATGATCACCTACTTCAGGAGACTTTGATTTATAAGCTGTGCAAAACATAGTCATTTCCTGCAGATAGTTGATTATGTGATATTCATTCATTCCATCTATGTTCCATTCATAGATAGTTCCTCCATGATATGTAGCTCGGTGAAAGGTTCCTCTTTCCTCCATCTGCATATCTGGATATGTTGGTCTAGGATAAAAATTCCTTAAAGGTCTATTCGAAGTTATGATAGAATTTATAGCATTTAAAGTTGCTTCAATCTGAGATACTTCATCATCAGATTCAGGCTCAGCTTTTTCTATAACAGCTATAGTTTTTCTAGATTGTTCAGGGGTGTCCGGAACAACCTTACTAGCAACTCCTGTTAATAATTCAAGTCTTTTTTCTATCTCAGAAAATACAGTTTTTGACAACTGTTGATAATGTTTTTTAGAAGTTTCATGGGGTTTAAATATTGGTGTTTCATCAACTTTTTCAGGAGTAATTTTCTCATTCTGGACAAGGTTTTCAACCCTGGATAACTGATCACCAATAGTTTTTAACGTTTGATTTGAAAAATTATTCTGCTCCATAATCTTTTGAAAATTCCTATCTGTGGAAGGATTTTCTGTTACCTTATATAGAGAAGCTGCAATAATACTATTTCTGTGACTTATCTCAATATTTTCTATAGGAGGATGAATTGACTCCTTATGGGTATTTTGAGCAGTCTTCCAGAGAGTAATATTTTTACCTGCCATATTTATTTCTTTAACAAATGGAAATTCTACTGAATTTTGTTCAGCATAGATTTCAAACCATGTAAAGAAATAGATATGGGTTTTATGATTATTCATGCAAGTATAATATTCTTCCTGAATTTTATCTCTTTGGGATTTGTTGAATGTTTTAAAAAACCATTCTTTTGGTTTCTTATTGCTTTCGCAATAGAAATCTTTTCTCAAAAATTCTTTATCATTTATGAATTCCTTTTCAATAACACAAATTTGAGGATCCATTTGAGACTGTGTGGGAGATATTGGGGGTGTCTCTTGTGTCTCAGAATCAGAGTAAACTGAATCCTTTAATTCTGTAGTATAAAAAGGTCTAGGCATATTTGAATGTTTAACTCCTACTAAATCGGGTTCAGTAGTTTTATATTCAAATATCCTAGTTGGGACAGAAGAGCAAGAAGCTCTAGAGGCTGTCTCAAAAGTTCTTTTTTCAGGTTTCATAGGAAGTCTGAAAGAATTTCTCCTAGAAGAAGAAAACTTTATTCCAACACTTCCATCATTATATTCAGTTAACTTTTGAACATTTGTAGAAGAATTATCTTCTTCAGGTTGTTTATTTTCTACCTTAGGCATTATTTTTGGGAGTCTCCATTCTTCAGGAATAGTAAGCTCATGCCAAAGAATCTTCCTAGGATGTATTATCTCTTTTTTATTTCTAACATTTGTTTGAATCATAAGAGTTTCTCCACTGGGAGAGCTAACTCTTGCTCTATGACTCAAATGGGTGTTATAAACTTTATATTGTATCCTAGATCTGATGGTAACAGGTAATGATCCTTGTAGGATCTCAGGATTATGAATTTTGACATTAACAGTTAAAACTTCCATTATATTTTTATCTTCCAAACTAACACAGTAATTCGGAAAACAATTAAAATATACTGGACCATCATGTAATCCTGACTGTATACCTCCTAGCATACTTTTATCAAAATTTAACCATATGCAGTCTCTCAAGACCATAACAATTGACAAGTCCATGCCTTCTCTTCCCATAGTTTGAGCAGCAACCTAAACTAGTCCTATATGCAAATATTTAAATCTTTCTGATATATGTCTATCAATACTCTCTTGATCGAAGAGCTTGATTGTGACAAAATCAGAATCACAATTGACATTGTGCTCTGTTAACTGGATATTCATATCTGCATAAAATTTTAACAATGGTCTATGGTATATATCTGTGGTTGGCATCCTAGGTATTCTCCACTCATATAAATCTATTTCATCTACAGTATATCTGGTTTCTTTCCTGTTAACCAATTGTTTCCCTTTAGAGGGAGTGTCTGATCTCACAGACATCGACCGACGAAAGAAGCTCATAGTGAACCTCCAAACCCCTAAACCCTGGATAGACACCTATAGCCTGACTGCCCTGTCCGTCGGGACTTATTGCTACGAAAGTCACACCGCCGTAGAGTTTTACCTCTACAGGAGCTTGAAAGTATACCTAATCACTACTCCCGCAAGCCAAATGGCTTTGATACCATATATATATATATATATATATATATATATATATATATATATATATAAGAAGCTAAAACCTATAACAATCAAATCAGAAAAAAGGTTTTTTCTAGGCTCACCCCAAACTCCTATCATAATTACAAATACAATTAAACTAATAAAGAAAACCTTAAACAATCAATTCACAAGGAAAGTTTTCAATAGGCTCATCCCGAACCTCGTATCATCATTACAAATACAACAATTCTTTTTATCCACCATTTTTGTCCTTTCTTGTGCATTTGACCAACTTGAAAGTTCAATCAGTTATTTTGAAAAATCAACTGTTGGATTTGATGCTCCACTTATTCGTATCAAGAATGCAAAAAACCATATTGATCCAATGGTTGGTTTTTCAAAAAATAGACTGTGATAGTTTTTCACAATTTTTTCATTATATTTTACTATTTTTTTCAAAATTGCAAAAACCGACCATTGGATCAATGTGATTTTTTGCATTTATGATAAGTATAAGTGAAATATTAAATCCAATGGTGGATTTCTCGTAATTACTGTTTCAAGTTGGTGAGATGCACAAGAGAAGACAAAAAGGGAGGACGAATGAAATTTTCCTTACAAATATATCAAACAAATAAATAACCAATTCACAATGAGAGTTTTCAATAGGCTCACCCGAAACCTCCTATCATCATTACAAATATATCAAACTAATAAACAATATTTGATTACAACTTTTGAATATAATTCCATTAAAATGAATATAATTCAACTATATTTTCCATAAATGTGTCAAACATACATAGAACAATGATACCAAGAAATTAATAAAAATTATATTCTAAAGAAAAATGCAACAACAAAAAATAGATGCTAAATAGTAGAACATATATAGTATATTGGGGTTTGGCCCTTTGAACTGTCCTTGAATAAAAATTGGTTTGTCTAAGTATTATATCACTATTAAGACCAAATTTAATGCCCCTAAATTTTACAAAAAAAATGGATGCCCAAGGCGGTTGCCTATTAGGCCTGCCTCAGGGCCGGCCCTGGCAATGGGGCTTGTTATTAGCTGGTGAGATGCCTCTAGCTAGTAAGGTTGTGATGCCGACCTCCATCTTGATCGTTGGATCGTGTTGAAGAAGATTGAGGATGCATCCTATTTAGAAAAACCATACAAATATTAGCTATAAACTTTAATCTCAATTATACATAATTTTTATTTATAAATATATACTTTTTAATGTATATATATATTGAAATGATCTAGTATGTTCTACTTGACTTTAACCAAAATTAGATAAGAAATTCATGCCCTTGGATTTATTTTCATATTGA
Organism: Hamamelis virginiana; assembly: GCA_017140935.1. Classification (NCBI taxonomy): domain Eukaryota; kingdom Viridiplantae; phylum Streptophyta; class Magnoliopsida; order Saxifragales; family Hamamelidaceae; genus Hamamelis; species Hamamelis virginiana. The sequence goes on along the minus strand of JAESVK010049220.1, from coordinate 22,467 downwards.
ATCATGCATTAAGGGATAAGAAATTCAATGGGTTGGATTTTTTAACTGCTTTTATTAAAGTCAGCTATAGCTGGCTAGATCATTACCCTATATATATATATAGAGTGAATTTATTATAAGTTACACCTTATACTGTTATACAAGGTGATCTACGTGAAAAAAATTTCAAAACAAATTTTATAAGACCAATCGTAAATTAAAATTTGAAAATTGACCCTTAGATTAATTATTTGTCATTTTTATGTTGTGCATACCAAAAATTATCGTTAACAGTTTTTAAAAGTTCACAGTAAAAAATAGTGCTATTTTGGAGGAAAAAAAAGGCCATACTTTTAAAAATCGATTCTTGGGTCACTTAAGCCACCATTTTTATGCATGTTATGCATACTAAAAATTATAGTGAAAATGCGTACTTTCAAAAACTGACGTTAGATTAGTTTGAATTTTGACATGCATGACATTTATATTTGATCCAATCTAACAATTAATTTTTAAAAATATCTAAGTAGAAGTGAATGCTAATATTTTGAAGCAAAAATTACGGATTGATCTTTTGTACTACTAGCGAAAAATATTTTGCACTCCTAAACTACTAATTGTGACATATTGACTTCTTGTATTGTCAATTAGTGGCATATTGCACTCTTTTGTCAACTAATAAGATGTTTGTTTAATGAAAAAAAAAGTCATATGCATTCATACATTCATCTATATTAGTGAGGAAACATCTTCACGTGAATGCATTTGACTTTCTGTCTATTAAATATATGTCTAATTAGGTAACATAATGATGGAATCTATCACAATAAAAGTAAAGGAGGTCAGAATATCATAAGAGCATCTCCAACCATGCTCCCTAAAATTTAGTCAAATGGCTCCCTATTTTAGCTAAAACCTATTTTAGCTAACCACTTTTATACTACCTACTCCAAACATGCTCTCTATTTTAGCTAATCATAGAATATTTTATTATTTTTTTAAAATTTGACTTAAACAATTAATTAGCAATAATCTAAAGCCCAAATTATATAACAAATATCTAATAAGAAAAATTAAATAATTCCATCCGATTTTAAAATACCAATGTGGGTCTTTTATTTTGAGAAACTAACCGTTAGATTATATATTCTTCTTAGCTACATGACGTATGGCAAAAACCACATTGATCCAACGGTCAGATTTAAAAAAATCTCACATTAAAGAAATGTGATTTTTTAATTATAATAACTTTTCACATGTAAATTTTTCATAAACCAGCCGTTGGATCACTGTGATTTTTGGCATACGTAATTTATATAAGCATAATATGTAATCCAACGGTCAATTTTTCAAAATATTAAACACACATTGATAATTTGCAAACAGAAGATAGAAATAATGGAAAAATTTGGGTGACAAAAATTGATGAAATGTGATAGTATTTATAGGGGTGAAAAAACTGTTTAACACAAAATGACCATTTTAAAATTCAGTTACCGTTTTAAAGTCAGACTTCATATTTAATTTTTCTCTGTTAAAAGAGGCTGCAGGGTATTATTTTATTAAATTTAATTGTTTGGCGAGCAGCCCACAATCGCCAAGTATGGCGAGTTGCTTGGCGAGATCCCCATTTTAGCGAGTGGGGTGGCGAGTCGGTTGGAAAGCCAAAAAGCTAGTTTGACTCGCCAGTTTGGAGAAGGAGGTCATTTGGCGAGTGCGGTTGGAGATGCTCTAATTAATAGTTAAAGTACGTGCAGAGTATTTCTTTCGTTGAAAGTACACGAGGTTAATATGTAATTTCTTCTAATTTGAAATATCAATGACTTTTTGGCAACCTTGAATTAAATAGTGACTCGAAGTTTGTATAATCTGTGCACAAACTTCAAGATCACACTTCTTGGAAACATTGAATAAGTTAGTCACCGGGAAGAGTGAAAATGAGCAAGCAACACTCAGAAAGAAAAGAACAGTTGTTAAGAAACCTCCCCATCTGGTGACATCACAGTCGAATCAAATCTGGCCGTCCAACATCAGACAAATCAAGGACCAAAGTCTAAACCCTAAAGGCAACCGAAGAAGCACCGCAATAAATTTTTTTGGCTTCAATCATTAACCGAATTCACTGCAGGGATTGAAACCGAAGTGGCGTGAGAGAGACATTTACAATGGAGGGATGGGTTTGTGTCATCTTTGCCGTCCAATCCAAGTCAGGAATCAGTGCCTGTTCGAACTGATTTCTGTTATTAGTTATGGTCCACTGAAAAAGTAGGTGGTTGCCTCAGACCAATTAAATTCTGCCATGTCATATATATATATATATATAGAATGTTTTTTTAAAAAGAGAAAGTATGTGAGAATCCCTTCCACGGAATTCTCAACCCTTCGCAATTTCCGAATCGGATCATCACGTGACGTAGGAATCCAATGGGATTTTCCACATAGCTTGCCTTAAAAAAAAATAAAAACCATGCATCTAGAAATTTTAGTAGAAGATAATGATATTTGGACAACATCCATGTGCCAAAATTTTTTATCAATAGTTTGTAAAATTTAACGTGAGAGTTATATTTTGTAAAATTTATAGTTGAATTAAATATTTCTCTCATACATATCATGTTTATAAAGAAAAATACTATAACACCATATACTTTAACCCGAAATTAAAAATCATTCTGATATGTCATGCTTTGAGATGTGAGGTCTCTCCTCTCAAACTAGCTACTTTTCTCTTTTTTATATGCCACTTAAACCACGATATGTTAGGGTAGTTTTTAAGTTTGGGTTAAAGTGTCAAGTCGATTGGAGATTAATATATAGTTACTTCATCGATAGATGTGAAAAATTGTGATATTTTATATTGACTAAAAATGTGACTTTATATATGGTTTGAATGGTTACTAGTATCTGATTGGTTTGATTTTTGACAAACATGGTATTTTTAAGTAGGGTATTTAATCCAATGGTAGACTTTTCAAAATATAATTTTCACCTTGAGATTTTGCAAACCACTAATAAAACTATTGGTAAAAATTGGTAAACAGATACTGTTCCAGTGATATATTAGTCTTGGGAGAAGTTACATGACTACTATTATTTACAACGATTTTTATAACGCTTTTGCAAAATATTTGGGAGTTATATTTTGAAAAAATCACAGTTAGATTAAATATCAATCTTGTGTATATATATCATGCATGTCAAAAATCAAGTCGATCGGACACCACTAGCTATTCAGTCTATAAATTCCAATTTCTAATTAACAAAAAATTTCACATTTAAGGAAGATGTAACTCATAATCTCCAATTGACTTTAATTTTGATATGCACGACATTTATAAGAAGGGAATTTAATTATACGATGGATTTAAAAAAATAAAATAAAATACAACTCCTTGGATTATGTGAAAGAGTTATAAAAATCGATGTAAAAAATAGTGGTCATATAACCTGTCCCATTACTCTAATTGCATCAAGGGTCTTCCCTAATAATCTTAGTAATCTTGGACGAATGGTTGGTAACATAGTATTTGATTTGCATTCTGACTTACCCTCTAGTCTCCCAAGTAATCTTGGTTAGGGATTTAGGGTAATATATATAAAGGCAAGTTCAATGACTATTAATTTTATTAATATTTTGTAAAAATTAATTATATGTGAGTTATATTTTGAGAAATTCAATATTAGATTAGATGTTCATCTTATATGTACATGACGCTAAATGTAAAATTAATTAGAGATTAAAAATTATTTTAATCATAAATGTGGCATTTTAGTATTAAAAATGTAAGTTCATGAATCGTCGATTAATATTTTTTGACATGCATGACATGCATAAGAAGGATATGTAAGAATTCAAATAGATCATTCGTGTGGTTGGGATAAACAACTGTCCATTCATGCGTGGTACGGGTGAATTCTTTGCACTCGTGTGGGACCCATCTCGTGATAGTAAATATTTCATGCAATTTTTATTTTTATTTTTTTTACTACAATTTATTCATACATCTTTTTGCTAAATGGATCTGTTAGCCTTATGGCTTCAGTCCAAATTGGTAAAATGATTTATCCACATTTGTTGAATGATTTTGATGATAACAAACATTGTACTATGAATATTTTATATTGTGCTAAATATTGTGTTGGATATCTTGATAATATATAGACATTATCAAGTGGATACATTGTTGAATATTTGATTAAAATATGCTTTATCCTGAGATTCTTATGCCTCGAATTATAGTATTTATACATTTGTAAGAACATGATTCTAGTCATCAATGATAAGATTCAACAATCAAGAAGCTCAAGCACTATTTGGAAGATCATTAAAGCTAGGATCAAGTGAATTAGTTGCATATTCACTAAGGAGCATGGAGCAAAAAACTATGACATTGTTGGAACTCTTTAACATATCTCAAGCAACTTAGTGCGCGAAGTGTTCAAGTCAACAAGCTTATGAAGATCAATGAAGATTAACTTGAAGTCTTGAAGCCAAGCTTTTATCTCATTATGCTAGGAAGCATATGTAAAGCAACTCAATTTGTTTAACCTTGCATAACTCAAAGACAAAACGTTTTACTCATGTTGCACTGGCATACATAACATTGAAAAAATGGATTTAATGTGCCAAAAATGATATAAAAGTGTTAGAAGGCTTTTGGAGACTTTTGGAGATGTGTAGTTTCAACTTCAACTTCAAATGGGTCATATCTCCCTCATCCAGACTCCGATTTTGATAATCTTTATATGGCCGAAAAGCTTGAAAAGTATAGTTTCTAAATATGGCACTCTCAACTAAAGTAAAAATTGGAGTTAGTCGACTAAGTCTTGAGTTAGTCGATTAAGACTGTTTTTCCAGTCAACTAAACATAGGTCAGTAGTCATGTTTTGTGAAAATACATTTTTAGTCGACTAGGAGGCATAGTTAGTCGACTAATCGACTCCGTAAACTTTTTAAAAAGCGTTTTAAAGTTTCTAGTCAACTAAGTATGTTGGTCCAGTCGACTAATCATGCCAAGGAATCAAAATGCCTTAGAAATTTGAATTCTTGTTGACTAACTGAGTGGCCTAGTCGACTAAGGGCTCTATCAGACTTCAAACGACTAGTTTTTGATAAACCAATCAGCTCTATTTTTGTCCCTAACGGCCATATTTTTTGATGAGCCTGTATATACTTATTGTATGTGTATTAAATTAGCTAATGATCATACACAAACATATATCAATTTAGTATTCATCATTCTTGTGCGATATTAGTCAAGAGCATTCATTGTGAGCATTTATCATTCAAAGCTTTCTCTTACAAATCCTTGAGCTATTCTTGCTAATCATTTGAGAACCTATTAGTTGAGATTATACTTGTGTAAATTAGCTTGTTGAAGCATTTATTGTACATAACCAACTCTTGTATATCTTGTGAGACTGTATTGAGTTTCTTGGTGAGGCTAAGTGCATGCTCTCGGTGAGCATTGAAGAAGTGCTCTTGGTGAGCATTGAAGAAGTGTTATTTGTGAGTATTGAAGAAGTGTTGTTTGTGAGCATTGGTGAGAGTCTTCCACCCGTGAAAGAATGCTGTTTAAAGGTTTCTCCACCTTGAAGGAGTAATCCTTAGTGGATTGTGGGATTTGAGCTGGGTGCTTGAGGCGTGGATGTAGGCGGAGTCCGAACCACGTTAAATCGCTGTGTTTGATCTCTCTTTCACTCATTTCAATTAATTGCTTATATATTTGTGTTTCTGCTGAAATTAATTAAACCTCATTTTTACTTGGTAATATTTAATTAAAGTTTGTCATAAACCCTATTCACCCCCTCTAGGGTTATATAACTTGGGACAACAGGATCAGTGAGAGCCTAAATCGTCCCCTCACATGGACTAAAAATGATCACAATGAATTTTACACTTATGTTGAACTCACCCTATGCTAGCTAACATGACACACTTTTTAGCAAATTATGAATAAAAAGGCAAAAATTTCTATGGTCCCTACCTATGAAATGAAAATGGCTAGATATTATTTACTCATGTCATCTCCAATGATACTATTTCTAGCATTTTGATTTGTTGTTGATTTGACAAGTGATCAACACTCGTTGATCATCGCTGGATGGCCGGCACGTATTTAAGAAAAGGGATCCAATGACTCACATAAGAAAGACCCACGTATATGACAGGTGATCCAAAACACACCAAATTTGGGCATTTCTTATGTGAGCCATTGGGATCTCCCTTCTTGCACACGTATCGGCCATCCAACGATAATCAACAGGTGTTGATTACCTGTCAGATCGACAACAAATCCAAACTCCTTTCTAATTTGGCCAAATTTATTTTTTGCCTTATTAAAGCGAAAATAGTTTATCAGTTGATACTATTTTTTCGTCTCTAGCAACCAAATACAATTCTCGTACATTTTGTATGGACTAAAAATTGACTAAATTAGAAATTAACCAAATTTGGTTCAGTTTTTAATTAAGCTATTTGTTTGTTGACCAAAAAACTATTTAAGAAAGATGTTTGATGATGCTTAGCCAAAATTTGAAATATATATGGACTAAATGACAAATAATGAAAATTCTTCAGGCGGCTAAATTTTTTATTTTATTTTTAATGTTATCATGCTTTTTCACTTCTCTGTAATTTTGTTCATTGCATTTGCACATGCAGGTCTATTAAGTATGAGTTTTTTACTTATTTAGTCTTCCAACTGTACGTTAAAATGCCTACAACGGTTGCTTCTTTTGCATTTCATTCTCTGAAATCCAATTCGCCAAGATCACGGCGTCTGTCGCTTTTCCCACAAGTCACTGCTCACCAGTCAATAACCCCCCATCTTATCCTCTCCCTCTCTCTACCAGTTGCACCATGCAAGGATAATTTATTATTTAATAATTGCAATTTTTTTGCGTGCAAGAAAATAAAATACATATACAGCTTTTGTCCCCCAACTTTATGGCCCTTTTCTCTTTGGTTAATCGACAATTCCCCTATCTTCCCAAATTAGGAAACTATTCCTCTTGGCCTTCCGTCACCTGAAGAGCTCCGCCAATCCTTACGTTCTTCTCCACAATCAAAATGGAAGGCTCTGCAAATGAACGTCTTGATTTTGGGAAGATGGGCTACGGGTATTTATCTCTCTCTCTCTCTCCAAAATCATAAAATTTGTGTTGCTCTCATTTTCTTCTTATTTTCTATATCTTAATTGCTGGGTTCTTGTTTATTTGATCATTGATGCCTTGATCCTTTTTTATTTTTCTGTTTTCTGATTTGTTGGTTATATATATATATATATATATATATATATATATGTATGTATATAATAGATGCAAGCATTATAGAAGAAGATGCAGGATTCGTGCTCCTTGCTGTAATGAGATCTTCGATTGTCGTCATTGTCATAACGAGGCCACGGTATATAACAACACATTTCTTCACCTTATCTTATATTTCTTTAGCTTAAAATCTTATATTGTACGATATTAAGTTACTTTAGTTTAAATCTTATGTGTACGAACCTTTTTTTTTTTTTTTTGATTTGGGCATTCGTTGTTTTCATTTATTTGGTTCAATTAGAGCATGTTGAGCAACCCCTTTGATAGGCACGAACTCGTTCGACAAGATGTTAAGCAAGTATGTTGATCCAGTCACTATCATTCCATTCATTTGTTTATAACATGTTTGTATTTTTAAATTGTTCCTGAATCCTTAATGAGACCTTGTTGTTTCAGGTGATCTGTTCAGTTTGTGATACAGAGCAACCGGTGCGTTTTCCTGGACTTAGACTACAAGCTTTATTGTTTTTGATTATTTTTGACATCTCATTTATTAGTTTCATAATTATTCTTTGTTGGTTCTTCTTGCAGGTTGTTCGCGTTTGTACAAACTGTGGAGTCAATATGGGAGAATATTTCTGTGGAGTTTGCAAATTCTACGATGATGATGTAATTTAATGAAATCAACTTGAACTATTAGAAAATAAAATGATAATTAGAATAAATTAATACCAGTTTGCTTCTTTAGTATTGTTGATTTGTTTGTTAGTCTTTTAGTTTGAGATGATGATGCAGGACTTTCAAGAAACTTGGCACTATGATGAAAATTAGGGGTAGGGTTGGGTGAAAGTTGGTGTGGTGGCGATGTGGGATTAGCGTGATAGGATTTTATAAACAGAATTAGGATTTTAGGGGCTGTTTTGATGGTTTAATATGCTACAGTACTGCTACAATACCGCGATATAGAACTGCTACAATATTGTCTTGCCAATACCCTAATTATTTGCTAAATAATAATTAAGTTTGATTACCTCTTTTATAGTACTAATAAATTACCTTGACATAAACCCCTCCCCCCCCATATGAATAATATTTATCCCAACACTTAGGTTATCCCAAATGAACCCAAATCTTCTCTTTCTTGTGAACATGTTCTTCGTTGGATGAGTTAGGTTGAAAGATGACTTGTTATATGATCCTTGGTTATTGTTATTATATTTATATTTATATTTTTATGTGAACTAACGTTTATACTGATTGCAGAGTGGGAAAGGGCAGTTTCATTGTGATGATTGTGGGATTTGCAGGTTAGTAAGCAAAGTACGATTAATTTCCTTTTGTTTCTTCTGGTCTTGATTATTTTCATCCAGTTTTCGATATTCAATACTGGTCTGATATGAGTTGTATTGTATTACTTAAATCAGAGTCGGTGATCGTGAGAATTTCTTCCACTGCAAGAAGTGTGGTATGCACTTACTCTCATTGGGGCTTTATAACTTGAAATTTGTCATTTTAAAAAGTTTTGTTTGTTTTGCGACCTCCAATTCAATGCAATATTAGTAATGTTAGTTCTTACTTTTCTTTTCTTTAATTGCTATTTTCTAAAATTTTGTTAAAATTACTTTTGTTGGAGCAGAGCATACGATCTTTTGTGTTTGTTTTGTTTTGTCAGTAAGGTTTTCTGCTGATATTTTGTTGACTTCTATCATCTTTCAATTCTCTCAAGATGTTCCATTTCCTAGGAATTGATAATTAGAAATTCTTCTCCATTGTTAACTTTTTGTGAGGCCACAGGATCTTGCTATTCGGTGGGTTTGCGTGATAATCATTCGTGTGTGGAGAACTCCATGAGGCACCACTGCCCCATTTGCTATGAGGTCTGATTCATAAGTGTTCTAATTGTGTCCAAAAGTAGATTTAAAAAAAAAAAAAAAAAATTCCAACACTGCCATACCATATCTGTGCAGTATCTTTTTGACTCGCTGAAAGACACCACCGTTATGAAATGTGGACACACGATGCATTGTGAATGTTACAATGAGATGATAAAGCGTGACAAGTGAGTGCCTAAATTTTTTGAAATTACTTGGCTTCTGGGTTGTTTGTTTACAAGTCAACATAGTTGAATTTTCTCCTAACAAGCATTGGATTTGTTACCCAGGTACTGTTGCCCTATATGCTCCAAGTCAGTGATTGACATGTCTAGAACCTGGAAGAGAATCGATGAGGAGGTAAGATTATTGAATTTATGCTATTTGATCAATTGATGGTTGCTGAAATAGTCAACTTGTTAAGTTATTTGGACATTTTTCAATGATTTCATTTCACATTGGTCGAGATTGCTTGTCTTCTATAAAGCTGATATAGCAAAATTCTTAGTCTGCCATAGTCAGCTTACTGTGACTTGGATAACTTAGAAGATTTTGAGGGTGAACATGGCTGCTTCTTCTTCTTCTATTATCCTTCATGAAAGTAGTATTGTTGTTTTGAGGCTATTGTAAAGAAAAATAGTTGGGCAATATTTGGTCTTTTTGATACTTCAGGTTATTGTAAAAAGGTTTTGCATTGTTGTTTTGGTGTGTTTTGTTCTATTTTCCTGTCCTATATAATAGGGAAGAAAGTCATTTGATGGTTTTAATGATTTTTGTTCTTCATTTCATTTGAATTCTTTCTTTCTTTCTTCTTCATCTTCCTCTTATCTTTTTCTTTACTCTCTTTCTGCTACTAATTCTGGTGATGTGCATATAGGAAATGGTATTGTGACTTTGAAAGGATAAATCTAAACCACGAGGCAGAATTTTCAGATACTTCATGGGGACAGAAAGAAAGAGAATCACCCAATTACCTCAACAGATATTTGTAGGATGAGTACTGGTCCATGTTGGTTAATGTAATTTGAAAAATGACCTCCATTTCCTAACAATTCACTTAGTCATAGAAAAACACTCCCCTGAAAATGTACTTTGTACAATGACCTTCATTTACTTAATAAACTGAGTATAGTTTACCTTGTTTGAGCTGTGCAAAAATTGTTGCTTCACATTTAGATGGTTTCTATGGGCTTCATAACCATTTTGAAGGTGCCATTAGGTTCCATTGGTAAGGAGTCTTTGATGCCAGTCTAGAGATTTGGATTCAAATCCCTCAAGAGCTTACATGGTCTTCCCTGGGTGGGGTAGGGAGGTGGGATTGAATCCATGGTAACCCGCCCTCTCTCCCCCACCAAAAACGAAACAGAAAAAAATGTAACCAATTTACATGAGCTACTAGGTCTCTCATGATATGGAACATAGTGATCTCTAATCTCTCCAATGTCGTGGATCAAAGTTACTTTAAGTCATAGCATATAACCTGTATACAAGTAATGCTCCTCAGCATGGACATGGGGGTTCCAACATGGAATGATGAAAACTCCCCATAATTTAGATATGGGTTATGGCTATGTATATGCTCTTCTATACATGTGTGTGTGGATGAACCATATAGATAGTGAAGTGCAAGGCCTGATGGCCCTAATATAAGAAATTTAACATTCTGGTCCAAAAATAAATAAGTAAAAAAACCTTATACCCTTTGACATCACTGCATCATAAATTTTCAGGTAATGAGGAGAGTGACAACTCTAAATTGATTCCAGCATCATAAATTTTCAGATAATGAGTAAAGTATAAACTCTAAGTTGATCCTCTAATAGAATGCATAGCAAGAACAATCTTCTGCTTTCAAAAGGAAGTAAAGCCAAATACTAGTACTTGTCACACACTTGTACCTGATGTAAAGAATAGAACTGGCAAATCAATTTACCCACTTAATGCTGTACTCTAAAGATTGCTAGGATTTGCTTGTGCCATTCTTCCTAATTGTATTCGATGATTGAGATGGTTTTTAGCCATGAACCTTTGTTTGAATACTAGATAATTACTTTTGTGGCTTCACTTTTTTTTTTTTCTTTTGGGGGGGCGGGGGAGGGGCGCTTGTTTTATAATTATCTTATACCAATTGTGATTTTGCATTAAATTGGAAAATTTTCTGTGTTTCCAGATTGAAGGGAGGGGCACTTGTTTTATAATTATCTTATACCAATTGTGATTTTGCATTAAATTGTAAAAATTTCTGTGTTTCCAGATTGAAGCAACCATCATGCCGGAGGATTACCGGTACAAGAAGGTGATTACCTTTCATTCTTGTGGTGCTTATAGAAATTTTTGTTTCTGCAGAATCACACTTAATTTTTCAAAAATTCTGAGAAGTGAAAGTAATTTGCAGGTTTGGATCCTATGTAATGACTGCAATGACACTACCGAAGTTTTCTTCCACATAATTGGGCAGAAATGCATCCACTGTGAATCATACAATACCCGGACTATCGCTCCTCCGGTTCTTCCTCAATGACAAGATTATGCTTCCAGAAACATATCCAGCCAAGTAGGCACATCAAAAGCTTGCACCCAGAGAGCGTAAAGCAGAAGAGGGGAAGAGAGAGAGAGAGAGAGAAAGAGAAGGGGGAGGGGGGAATTTTTATTGCACGTTCAACCATATATTTTAGATATTATTATTATCATTAATTGATTTGGTAAATTGCATTATGATTCAAAATTTCAAATGATGGTAGCATTTGTACGTGTGCGCTTCAGAAACTTGTCTCATGTTATTCTGCCTCCAATAGAGGGAGTAATATTTGGGTTGATGTATGCATCAACATAATATATACACAATGTTTGTGAATTTAAGGGATCGCTTGTTTCTCTCTTCTGTTCTGGAGATATGCAATGGTTTTGAACTTGTTGTCAAGTTGGTGTTTAATAGTTTGTGAATTATTGAGTTATACCCAGGTGGCATATGTTGGAATGAAAATGTTGTACCTTTGATAATTTTTTGAATTGTTAAGACTGAAATTATAATGACTGAAGCTTTTATCCATCTTCGAGTTGGTGTTGGTGTGAATCAGCCAAATTCAGGGCTTTGGCTTCGGCTTCGGCTTCCTGACCCATCTTGGCTCATTTTCTTGGGTTGATTAATGCATGATATCTCACTGCTGATGATTAAATTGGTGGCTGTCATCTCCTCTTCTTTTCCCAACTTTCTACAGCTAACCATAAATAGACAGTGTGCTGTTCTGCTCTTGCAATACTAGCTCCTTGCGCATTCATGAGCCCATTGTGTAGCCCAAGCCCAAGGGTCTTAGGACTCTCCTAAGAACCCAAAAAACAGAAAAGAAAACACAAAATGTTTTATAACAAATCGTGAATGCCAACTCCTAAAACTTTCTTACGCTGCATTGATGTCGTTTCCAAAACTCTTCTAAAATAGGTTTAACATATTGGGCTTAATGAAAACCGAAGACAATCTAGGGCATTATAGTAGAATTATCGAATTATCTCGTAAGCCACTTCTTTTTGCCAAATTCAATAACCTGATCAATCTGGCCTTTCTCGTAAGCCACTTTCTCTTCAAAAAGAAAAACAAATTATTCCTTTAGAAACATTCAATAAAATTGAAACGATACAAAGAAGATCAGCATGACGAGTTGAGATAGGTCTAAAAAGTAGAACAGAAATGAGTTAGGCCCATTTCACAAAACATGCAAACAGACTTGGTTGCGTTTGGTACGCGGGCTAGGAATCTCAAGCCTGGGAATATCTAATCGGAGGGTTTGGGTTTATAAACTTTGTACCCCAAACCATTGTTTGGAATGCTGGGAATCTCAAGTCTGGGAATGCCTGACCTTTGTTTGTTTGGACCATCAAGTTTTACAACAAAATCAATTAAATTACCAAACTACCCTGCTTTAAACAATTAAATCAAATGCACAAATATATATATATATATATATATAGAAAAATTCTCTAGTGAGCATTTGCTCACTTCAACTAAAATGAGCAAATAACAGGAACCCTTGGATTCCCATGTACTGCATACGGTACATCGATCTTGGCCGTCCGCGGCATGCACGTGCACACGTGTGCAGGCCACGGACGGCCATGATCATGTACTGCAAATGCGGTACATACCGCACCTGATCATTGTTGTATAAATACAGAAATGATCAAGTAAGGACAGGTCTTTAACCTTAATTTAAGGTCCACTCACCATTAGGATATGTATTTTGAAAAACCGACCGTTGGATTAAATAATCTTCTTATGTATATCATGTCTGTCAAAAAGCATAGTGATCCAATGATTGATTTTTAAAATACAGATGGTTAAACAATGTTACAGCATCCAATGGTAAATATTGTTAGAGTGTTTCACAAACTGTATTTTGAAAACCAATGGTTGGATCATTGTAATTTTTGGCAGACATGACATACATAAGAAGATTATCTAATCCAACGGTCAATTTTTCAAAATACCTATCTTGCGTGAGAAAATGGTGAGTGGACCTTAAATTAATTTAAGGACCGGTCCTTAAATGATCATTTCTATATATATATATATATATATATATATAGAGAGAGAGAGAGAGAGAGAGAGAGAGAGATTTATGTAATAAAATTTCAATTGTCTTTGCAGGGTTTTCTGCTTGAACATAAGCCTGATAATGCTTCTGCCATCATTCAAGTCCTCAATCAGGTGCTTACTGTTTTGTGCATGGTTTAAATTATGAGAAAAATCTAATAGTTGAATATTATCTTGACATTAAGTTATGACTTATGACACAAATTATGAGTCATCAGCGAGCAACTACCAAATTTTATGCTTGCTTATAGTGTTTATTGTATTAGGTACTCCCTTTGTCCCATTTTGTTAGAGTACTTTCACAAAACACACATATTAAGGAAAGCAATTAACTCATTGACTGTTCACTTGTTTAATTTCATCTTTTCAATATTACCCTCTCAATCCAATTAATACATTGACACTCCATTTGTGCTTTAATTGTAATTTTTGATATAGCAAAAGGGTATTGTGCAAAAATAAAATAGTTGATGCCTTGATTTTGTGCAATGAACAAATATTATGGGATATCCAAAAAGGAAAATATAATAATATATTGGGATGGAGAGAGTAATATTGTTTGACAAACGGGAAAAATCATTCACCTGGGTATTTTGCGAGATGCTTGTTCTATTCTTTGAACTTATAACGGGCTGGGTATTACATGGATTCCATCTTGGTGTTGATTTTCTTTCCTAGAATGTATTGACTAAATTGGAAATGACTTAGGAAGAATCCTCGTAAAGAGTTCAAACTTGTCCTTTTGTGGGAATAATCTTTTCCTTGAGACTGCTAAAATATAATGTTAATCCATGAGCCAGGACTTGTCTGATGCATAGAGACCAGGCATCATGGTGGAACTTCAAAAGCTGGTGAGTGAGTGGCCTTTGGAGGTTATAAAGCATCAAAAAGAGGAGGACAGGAAGGTATGCTTTTTAATTATCTTGTGCCATTGCTGCTAGAAAAAAAACAAAGATTTATTTTTTTTAAAAGATCGACTTAAGATGAAGCTTCATTGATTAAAATCCAAGGAGAATTGCTAACTTGGCTTGGGGATTTGAATATCTACTAGGTTGTTGCTTATGTTAGTCAAATCGGACCTTTTTAACTTTCAAAGTTAATGATCAACTTTGCCAGTTGTCAAGACAAATAACCAAATTATTATTATCATTCTTTGTTTATAGATCTCTCTGTTTTGTTCTGTATTTGAACTGTGACTGGATGAGCAAGCACTCTTCTGGACAAATATAATTTTTGTTAAACAGAATTTTTCTCTAATCCATGCTCACAAAGATATATGTATCCTTGTTTTTTGTTCTAATGACCAGACATTGGCTACTTCTTTGAAAACCGATATCCCTGTCATGTTTAGCGGTCTATTAAACATGGGCATTGAGGTGAGCGTAAATATGGAAGACCTAACCAAGCAAGGAGGCATTCTGTGTTGAAGTCCAACTAAATCACCGGAGGAGGTATGACTCGACAACCTTAAGGTCTGTCTGTGCACTTCTTGCATATTATAAAATAGAGAGCAATGACTGTTTTGGCCACCATTTTTGAAGGGCACTTTGATAACCATCACCGTCCCGAAACATGAAAATTTCGTAAGCTTTGATTACATCCTCTGTCAAGACAAGAATACTTTTGACCACTCATTCTGCTTGTAGATTGGTTGGCTCGATTACTAATAATTATTATTTTTTTCTCAGTTTGTTAATCTATTCATACCCTACTTAATAAATCTGCTGGAATTTTGGAGGAGTTATGAGCGCAGTTTCCATTTTGTTGGTTTAATATATGAAAGAGAGAAAAAAATGAAGATCTAGTTGCGGTTTGATGTATTAATAGAATGTTTGCCATTTGTGTATTGTGCATCATCACAATGAAAAATGCTACTCAGCTCGCTTTTCTTCCTAATTCTCTCACAGGAGGTATGGGTGGAATTTACGTTAAACTTCCATGACTGGATGCTATCTTTTGTGAAAGAGGCAGACAAGTAGTAGTTATGAGTAGCACTACACGTTGTCTGCATCATTATTATTGCAGACATTAGGTATTATATGGTTATTCTAGCTGTTACTCGGAAATTTCTCTAGATTTTAAAGTCTTAGGCCAGAGTATTTTTCTCTTTGGGAATTTGCTCATTTGCTTTGTGTGGTGTCGATGACTTATTAATTTTTACGACCATTCTCATTATCTTTTTGTGATAAAATACTCACACATCCATCACTGCACCGTCAGCCATGCACACGGAACCACAATTAATTTGCATGCTTCATGGGCACTGCTTGCACCACCATCCAAGATTAATTTGTCCTTATATAAAGACTCCATTCTATTAGTTCTTGGTTAAATCTCCCTGCAACTTCTGCTTTCATCCATGGCTGTCACCTCTCATTTTCCCAGTCTCATCTTCCTTCTGTCCATCATCTTCATTCCACTAGCCAAATCCCATCATACCAAAGATGAAGCTGCCAGTGACGGCTTCGCCGTCCATCTAATCCACCGTGACTCACCTCAATCCCCATTTTACGACGACAAGATGACCGCACTCGATCGCGCTGTATCAGCAGCTAACCGTTCCATCTCTCGCCTCAAATACATCCGGACAATGATCACATCATCGCCGGCGGCGGCACCGTTTTCCGGTGATATCTCATCTAGATTAGTTCCTGACCATGGGGAGTACTTAATGATGTACAATGTGGGCACTCCTCCTACACAAGTATACGCCATTGCTGACACTGGAAGCGACTTAATTTGGCTCCAATGCCTTCCATGCAAGAAGTGTTACAATCAAACACAACCCATTTTTGATCCTTCAAAATCTTCAACATTCACCAGAGTATCATGTAATTCCCCCAATTGCATCGCGGTAAATGACTATGCCTGCGGCAGAGAAAATGACCAGCGACCTTGCTACTACGTAATATTCTACGCTGATTCTTCCACAACAAGAGGAACTCTCTCAACCGACGTATTTGCTTTCGAAGATCCTCACCAGAATAGCGTCGATGTCGGTTCCTTGTGTTTCGGCTGTGCCGACGACACTACCGGTTCTTTCTCCAAGAAAGAACACGGCATTGTCGGCCTCAACCAAAGCCCACTTTCCTTAATCTCTCAACTGGGTATTAACTGTTGACAAACTTTTGATCTATTTGATATTTTTGTTAAATAAAATAAAATATATATATTAACCTAATTAAATGATATCCTAACAATTATAAATACATAATAGGTATAAGACAGTTCTCCTACTGCATGGTGGTGCCGGACGATGAGGGATCAGGAAGTCGAATGTACTTTGGATCCCGTGCTGTGATTTCTGGCGGGCAAACTCCATTAAAAAATTGGAGCAAGATGTTTTACTACGTTAGTCTCGAGGGAATTAGCATTGGAGATAACAAGATTCCGATCCCAGATAGAAGTTTCGAGACACCAGATAGGGGATTCATAATTGATTCAGCTTGCACGTACACGATGCTACGATCCGAGATCTTCAACTTACTAGTGCAAGGATTGAGGAGAGCAATAAATTTACCAGCACAAAAGCATCCACCTGAACCATTCGGATTATGCTTCGCTGGGAGTTTCAACGACTTGGAGTCGCAGCCGGACGTGACATTTCATTTCCAAAATACCGACCTGATGTTAATTAAACAAACGACTTTTTTGGAAGTAACGAGTGGGATATGGTGTTTGGCGATGTTGCCTTCGTCTGATAATGTGTCTACGCTTGGAAACATTCAGCAGTGGAATTACTGGGTTGGGTATGATCTTGATAGCCAATTGCTCTCTTTTGCTCCCGTCGATTGTGCTACCTTTTGATTTAGGAAAATGCTATGCATCACTACAATGTATCACTACAAGTATCACTACAAGAAAGAAAGATAGTGAATTTCCAAAAATACTCATGAGTGATTTTCCAAAACTACCATAATTTTCTTCTTATGGCGATACTTGTAGTGATTCATTGTAACGATGTATATCATTATTATTTGATTTATGCAAACATTAATAGTGTTTATGTCAAAGGGTCATGGGTCACAAGTTTAAGATCATAAGTTGGAGTTTTTGTTCGTTTAATTTTAATTTATTCATCATAAGGAGATGAATCTAAATCCAAACTTTGGCCTATATATACTTGGAAAAAATAAAAAATAAATCCATGTAATGGATGCTGACGTTAGAGTGGCATGGTCTTGACTAGGGTTTTGGGTTAGGTGATCCTTATATTTAGGTTAAAGTGGCAGCGTCTTAACAGTGTCCTTATACTCATGAAATTCTAAAAAAATGAAAGACACCCTTTAAAAGTAGGTTCATGTTTGCAAATTAACCATGTATTGTTCAATGCTCAAAATTAATGTTATACATAAAATATTATGGAAGCAATCAAATATCTATAGAAATGATATTTCTATTTGATCTCAAATATATTAATTTTGTAATCATTTCATGATTTCTCTTCAATTCTTTGCTTCTCATCCTGTCCAAACTACTCGTAATATTATGTTTCTCATATTTACATGTTTTGGTTGTGCAAGTCTTGTTCTCATTGCATTTTCCATGTAATTTAGCCCAAAATTGGTAATTATGAAATAATAAAAGCAAAAAAAACAGAGTGAGGAGAAAATAAAGAGAACAAAGAACTTGGAACTATTAGTGGGACCACGTACAGGGATTGCCGGCGGCCATGATTGAGCTCATGCCATGCTTCCCTTTTTAGCCCAAACAATCCCTTCCAACAATCTTAAAGAAGAAACCCTTTTTAGTTAAATTTCAAACCTTGCTCCCTGAACCCATAAGATTTCAAGTTTAGTTTCTAACCTTAATCAAGTTCTTTCATAGGGGAGAGAGAGAGAGAGAGAGGGGTACCTAAGCAACAAGAACAATTGATTATCCTGTTATAACTAGGGGTAACTAGGGGTGCAATTCGGAACGGGTTAATTCGGGATCCGATCCAATCCGATCAATTTGAATCGGATTAGAATCGGTCCGAATTGAATTCGGATTGGTTTTGGTCAAATTTCTTCAATTTGAATTCA
>JAESVK010049219.1:0-18468 GCA_017140935.1 Hamamelis virginiana | reverse complement strand
TTTGATCCTCCACATTTTTAGAATGTTTTTGGGTTAAAATCAATTGACCATGGTCAAGGGTTTTAGCAAAAAGCTAGCCAATCGACCCGGTTGTGCCAAAATTGGTCAAATGACCATTCTCTGTTTTGTAAAATTGATCAATTAGGCTTGCACCACTTCTAAAAACATGGTTTCAACATGAAATTGGCACTTAACAACATGTTTTGAAAATCTTTTGTTTTGGTGAAAACGACCAATTCACGGTCAATTTGATCGAAACCCTAATTCGGCTCATCCTTACCCGCGGGATCGATTTTGGGAGAATCCATCCCAACCATTCAAAGGCTCAATTGACATACCAAATTCACTCCCCACATCCACATAAACCTCATGAAACAATCCGTTTCGAATTCGGAGGTCATTCGGAAATTATACGAGAAAAAGGACGAAAATGCCCTTCAAGTCGCGAAAACCCTAATTACCTATCGAGCTCTCATCAGAATGCCATGAAAATTTACAGGGATGTTCTAAAACACCTCAAAAGTCAAATGCAATACAAATGGGTTGATTCCAATCCAAATGTACACATGAAATAATGAATTGTCCTTTTCCTCAGCAAAGGGCAATTTGGTCAATTTGGTCTTTACAAGGCCAATTCCTCACCCAATGATCAGCTATTCTAGTTGATCATTTGCATGGATATATGGTAGAAATAAATGGTAAAAATGGGGTGTCCACAGCTGCAGATATGCGGGAATATGTTCATCCTAAGCGTTCATACTGTCTTGTTTTAATATTGGATATCATAAGGTGCGATAATGGTGTATCCCAATAACCTATTATGTGAGGGGTGCAACATTCAATTGACCATACTTATGTGAATGATGGGTGTGACTTAACTAATAATATACTACCCAATAAACTATTATGTGAGGGAATTATATTATAGAAGCTAAAGGATGATTAGAATTTGCTTTAAGAAGCATTAGGATAAAAGTTATCCACTCATTAAGGGTTAGTATCCAAGAACCTATTATGTGAAGACTACTAATTCTTAATGGGACCCCAATCCCTACTATGTAAATTCAGATGATGAAATTCCCGAGTCTCATCTAAGGGAGTATGAGATTTGAATCAAATAGTGGGAGGTACCATGAAACTTTAAAACCAAAAGTTTTTGTGGTTTAATAATATGAAATTTATTTGTGTGTTATTTTCTGTTGTAGATGGCACCTTTAAACCCTATATCTAGAATACTTGACGACAACCGTTTGACTGGTCAAAATTCCCTAGAATGGTTAAGAAATTTCAAAATTATCTTAACCGCCGCAGATAGAATCAAACATGTCATTGATACCCCATGCCCCAATACCTTGTCAGAAAGGGCTGCTAAGGAGGAGATAAAAGATGATGTGCACATTGAGAGTACACGATCGATCCTATCATATCTTATGGACATGTATAGCTCACAAAATGGAATTGTAAAGTACAATGCTATAGGTGAACTTTACTCCTGTAAGATGATAGAAGGATCATCAGTTTATGAGCATTGTCTCAAGATGATCCGGAATATCAACTCCTTGAACGATCTAGGTGTTATTATAACATCTGAAATGGGAATTGACATACTACTTAGTTCCCTACCTGCTAGTTACAAACCGTTCATCATTGATTTTCACATGTCTGATGTGGATTCAAATTTATCTTTGACTTATATGACGAACAAGTTAGTAACTACAGAGGATACCTTAAAAAAGGAATCCAAAGGGAACATATTGGCTATTGATGGATTTTCAACTTCTAATATGAAGCCTAAGGGCAAAAGAAAGAATAAGAAATCCAATGATAAGCCAGAAGGAAGTATGAAGAAAAAGTATAAAGGAAAGAGTTTCCACTGCGGCAAAATTCGTTAATGCAAAGGGAATTGCAAGAAGTACATGGCTTCATTGAAGAATGGTTCTTCAAATGGTACGTCTTGTATTTTATTTACTAATTAAGAATTAGTATTATTTTGCTTATGGTATGAGATACCTAACTATGATTTTTCTTATACAATGTGATTGTATGTAGGAGACAAAGGGAAGAAAAAGGTCAAGTAGATATTCGGCTTACTGTGTTTGGAAAGGATCAAGAGTTGCTGCCTTCGACACTATAGCTTGATTCTTGACTATTTTATTTAGTTATTAAGAACATTCATTATTATTGTCAGTTGTAATAAATACTTCATTTTGAAGTTTTATTTAGCTTTAAGTACTTTGTTTATTTAAAACAGTTTATCTATAATATTCGATATTTGGATTAGATCTGGCAATTAATATAAAGTTCTTTATTTCTTTATAAATAAAATGAATAAATAGGATATGATAGTTCAACTATAAAGGTTCATTATAATAAATGAATTTTGATTCATTAATTGATATGAACCAAATCACATTATTTAATAAGGAGATCAAAAGGAATAATACATGAGATGTATGAACCTTATTAATTTGAATTATCAATATCACTATAGGATCCTAAATATGTCAAACAATATAAAGATTATTTGGGATATGAGATATTTCAAATAAACTTTAAAATGTGTTTTCTTAAATAAAGAGTTATTAGAAAACAATATTCTCACAATGGTTGAGAACCATGCCTTAGTGAAACACCGAAAAGGAACTTTATATTGTTAAAAAGGTTTATCACATAAAATACCTTTGTTTCAAAAGGATTAGTGGGAGCAATAAAGTCGTTGAATTTATTCTTAAGTTTCTTTATAAAGTACATAATTTACAATACTAGTAGAGTAATATGAATTCTATAAAGTGTTATAAGAATTCATATCCCTTAAAATTAGATTTTATGGGAATTACATATGAGCAAGATATTTGAGAAATATATGACTTATCTAATACTAAACTATGTACTTAAATCAATATCATGAGTGCTACAAATGGTTGTAAGCAGATATTGATTATTGATTTAGAATGAGATTCTAAATAGTAATAAGTATATTCTTAAAAGAGTTTAAGGATGAAATACTTAAATATAAAGAAATCTTATAAGGTATGCCATTTACAAATTGCCTAATAGAATGTCTAGTATACACATTGTTTTCTTTCGAGAACATAGATCTCATTTACTAAGACATCAGAGTTGGCAGCGAATTTTAGTTTGAATACTATTATTGAAAATAATGATTTGCAAAACTTGTTTGCATGGAATCTTCTTTGCCATAACACCTTGTGAGTGTTAGAAGCCTTGTCTTACGAAGACTAGTATACGATACTATGGAGATTGGCTTTCGTGCAAGTGGGAAATTGTTAGAGATATGCCCTAAAACCAATCCTAAAGAGCATATCTATTTCATATTATATTAATTAGAATGTATAAATTGTCTTGTATATTTAATTATATCTATGACAAAGTCTATGAATGAATGATAAGAGAAATATACATCTCAAGTTGTTGAGATAGAGAGACTGATATTTCTCATAAACATTTATTCTAAACTGTTCCTGCTCATAGGTTTATTAAAGAGAGCCTTTTATAAGCCACTAAGAGTAGCACAAGATTTAAACTAACTCCAATGGGAGGATAGGTAGTCTTTCCTATCAGTGTAGTGACACTTTAGTTAATCTGTGGATGCATATTAGAGAATATGTACACTGAACATGATCTACTAGAATGTTCCTATGGAGATCAAGTCAAAAGGAATTTGCTTTTGTTACGTCTATCTAATTGGTAATCCTAAGACCTGAGACACCATAGCTATCTTATGCATAGGTTACTAGGGTTTGATAGTATCTTGTACAGCCTCCACCATAAGGATGTAATCGGTACTTATTGGCTCTAATAAGTTATGTATGAAGATAGATGAGTGTGCAACAAGAAATAATCACTCTCACCAGATGAGAGAGAATGTCAGGATCAGTTCACAAAGATAATTCTCAAGGTGAATTTCTGGCCAGAGTGATAGGTAAACAGTGAAAAGAGTTTCACTGCATTTACCTCATTGAGATTATATTTTGTGGAACATATATCAAGTTAAGATAGGGTTTGACAGATCATCATACCTATTATCTTAACAGTGACATTAGGGGATGAACGATTAAGTAACATGAAGGGTTCATATAATTTTGCTATTCACCAAAACCTAGGGTACGTCATGATATGTTGCTAGATGTCACTCATGACTAATGAAGGCCTAATGATAAGTGTTATCATTGAGGGCAAAATTGGAATTGTTCCAATCAAACCAAAAATAGAAAGCTTCTATTTTTAGGGAACGTAAGATGTCCCGAGCCACTACTAGGTTGGGGTGAACCCAATGGGTCACACATAAACAAAGAGCATAAGTGAGTCTCTTGAATTAAAGAGAGAAGGGCATTTCCTTATACTAATTCAACTAATAACCTTATATATTAATTGTTAATATATATATAAGGAATTAAGTTATATATTAATTGTTAATATATAAAGAGAATTAAGTTACATTTGGAAATAAGTATTAAATAGAAACCCTAGGGGTTTTCTATAAATACTAGAAGATAAGACATGCTAGCACTAAGCCTCCCATTCATCAAATTAAAGAAAGAGTCTCTCTTCCCTTTCCAAGCTTGTTTCTTCCATAGTTGAGGAGCTTCAAGGATTCAAGAGGTGTTGTGTTCGTGTGGATACCGTTGGAGGTTTCATACGTTTGAAACTCGAGAAGGAAAGCTACGCAAGGAATTCAAGTAAGTATTATTTAAAGTGTTTAAATATTTTATATGCTTGTATGTATAAACTTATATCCCTCTGCTTGAATCGATTATAGTTTGAATGTGATGATGGATTCTTTAAAAGAAAATTTTTTGTTTTCTACTTCCGCTTTGAATCCATTGTTTGTTGATTTTGATCGCATCATTTCAGTAGCTTCAATAATTATGAATGCACTTACGTGTGGGTCTCACACCAATAAATTATGGTTAGGTTCATGCACAAGGATTTTACACCTCACTCCTATTGCTAACAATCCCATATAGTGCATGAGATTATTTTCCACTAAAGTTTGTGGAACAATTATTATAAAGTGATAAGGAATTCGATTAATATTTGCATTTCTCTTTTTCTTTTTCTTTTTAATCTCCATGGCAAGCTTATTTTGTTGAAAGACACATGTTGGATGATCTTGAGCCCAGCTTGCCTTTTTATCCCCATTGAGAGAAATCCTTTTTTTTTTCTTAATAAACCATAGGAAGATATCTCTCAAGTATTATGGATGCAATAATATAATAAAGATTTTTGCAATCCCACCACTTATCTTCTCTTCATAATGCAATTTAATGCCATCTACCATAATATATATATATATATATATATATATATATATATATATATATATATATATATATATATATGTTGAGGAGTCGGGGTCTCACAATACCTCCCCCTTAATGGGATTTCGTCCCTGAAATCAGCCGTCAGCAAACAGATTAGGATCCTTCATATCTTAATAATATACATGATAATTTCAATATAACTTCTCGTACCATCTCCAATATCTTGTCTCCAGACAATATAACAATTTTGCTTACACAGTTCACCTTAAACTTAACTGCTTTTGGTGTGAGATTATGAAACCTCATCCCTCAACCTCACCCTCACTCTTACCCTATTCACCTTAAACTTGTGGTGTGAGATTATGAAACCTCATCCCTCAACCTCACCCTCACTCTTACCCTACTATCGAGGTCTTTTGGGCCTATTGGGACTATTAGTTTCTTGGGCCTCTTGGCACATCTTTCCCTTCCAAAGACAGAATCTTCATTGCACTTCATCACTCTACCGGTTATTCGGACATCACAATCCTTACACACACATGTCAAATCATCTATTAGCCATTATACAAAGGAAGTCGCAATTATATCTTTACATATCTTCAAGATATAACCTTGTTTACTTCAGGTAAACAAATATCATGTTTATGATATGAAGTTATATGGATCAGAGAGATAACAATTATCTACATAATAAATAAAAAATTTGCCTGTACAAACTGAAATATTATTTATGTACATCAGAGAGCAGGATTATTTTGAGAAGAAGAAGCAGCAGTTACAGACACTTTTTGTAATCTATTTAAAATTTTCTCTTGTGCTTCTTTAATTTGATCATTATACTGCTCTAACTCTGTAATCTTTGGATTTATTTATTTAGCATATGAATCCAACATACGTGTTAAAGCTCCATTTTCACGTGTTAGTATCCTATTTTTCATTCGAGTCTCCTTAAGTAACTGTTGTAGACTTTCAACTTCTGCAATTCTAGCTCGCACTTCTGCTGTCCTAACTTTCAGGCGCAGTGCTATATTTTGAACTGAACTTGTAATCTTTGTACAGAGAACAAGGGATTCATACAAAGCTTCTGTATCATACCTTTGCACAAGCATTCTTTCATTTTGAGGAACAAAGAAAGGCTGGTGTAGTTGAACATCCAAAGGTTTATTGAAATCATGAATTATATTAATGGAAGATGAGGATGCCATTTTAAGAACTTGAGAAATATTAAGAGAGCTTTAATGAAAGAATGGTGTAGTTTGCAATACGGAAGTGCATTTAAAAGTATTGATCTCAAATAGCAAAATCTACTATTTCTCCAGCTTTTGAAGAAAGAAATCCCACAACAGTATCTGCCAACATGTTTTTTAGAAAAAAGTAAACAATTTTCACACTCAACTTTCAAAAAGTAATTTATCTGCTTACCGACATTTCAAATCAGTTTGAATACATTTTCAAAAAATCTCTATTTCGTCAAAAAGTAAACAGTAATTCGTCTGCAGACGTTTCAAATCAGTTTGAATTTTTCAACCAAACGTATAGTCAAATTTTTGTATAAATTTGGCTCTCCTCTTTCCATATACTCATTCCAATCTATCATTATATCATTTGTTCCTAGATCTAAAAATGCAGCAGCTCGTTTTGATTCATGAGAACCCTTTTTCATTTTCTACCGATGCATAAAATTTATGTTCAATATCTACTCTTAACTCCATTTCCAAAATTCTCTAAGAATATTATAAGGAAAGCTTTCTTCTATCACTACCCTTAGAAGTGATTTTATTTCTCCTCACCCATCAGAAATTTGTGTTGGCTTCAATCTCCATCATTACATAGAACAAAAGAAGCTATATCACCTTTTATCATATCATTCATCTTGCTGGCTTTCGAGTCATTATAGTTGCTCCCTCCTGTTTGTCAACTGAGAATTCACTTTCTTGGTTTCAAGCTCTATAGTACTCACAAGAGCTCATAGCAAAGTTGGGATGGGTTATAGGTTGTCATTCAGGGCAGTAATCTATATATCTTCTCTATTATCCACTCAAGATAGAGTTTTTGAAAAAGGATGAGAGTTTGTAAAAAACTGGGAATCGCCACCTTATTTTTAGGGAACAAGGAAACCACAAAAAGAGTTTTATTTTCAATAAAACATTAACTCCATATTTTAAGAAAAAGCTTGGTCTTCGAATCAAAGTTTGATTCAGGGGCTAGGTTACGAAGTGGGAAGGTTCCAAGGAACTCCTTGTAGGCACCCACCTCGCCCTAATTAAAGGTCTCCTAATTACTATTGGGCTTTATCAAAATCTTATCATATCAATCCTATTTATCTAATCAACCATTGAAAATAGTGTAGATAATACTAGATAATAGATAATAATAAAATAAAAAAGAAATCAAAGAAATCCTAAAGACCTTAGGAGACTAGAGTCATCCTAAGATTGGACTTGCACCCTATTGATTGCCTACTTACCTTACCAATTACTTGATAAGGATCAAAGTCCACGTAGTTCGATTACCTAGGATTCTCCCATTGTAATGAACTATACTATCATTAGCATTCTATCTTATCCAGGACTCTATCTTCGAGAGTTTTTATCAGTTTGAAATTCTCTTTTAGAAAATAATTCATCAATTAATAGATTCCCAATGAATTTAGAATTCTTTAATAAAATATAATTCTTATCCAGTCACAACACTTTTCAAAATGGGAATTCTATCCCGAATTAAATCCTTTCAAAATGGTGGAATTTCATTCCAAATCAAACTCAGAGTTCCAATTTCATTGGGATTCAATTAATTGTAGATTAATTTTGATAAAACATTAATTTTAAAAATTCTCTCGAAGATAGGATCCTAAATTCATTAGAATCCTAAATCTAGTGTAATTCTTACAACAAAGAAGAATCCTAGGTGGGATCAAATGATCCCCTTAATCCTAGGGTTTCTAGCTAATCCTAGGTTATTCTAAACACCTAAAATACTAAATGCATGCTTGCTGGAATTTAAATAAAATAAATAAAAAATGCAACAAACAATGCAATCAATGCATGAAAAATGACTCTAAATGCAATCTAATCAAACTATGTGAACCTAGGCATATTTCTAAGTTGGATTTGGCCCTAAAAATGGTTTTTAACTTACTTTAAAGCCACTTTCAATTCATGGACAGATTTGAATGTGGTTTTAAATGTGAATCAAAACCCTTGAAAAGAACAAATAAAAAATGTGAAAATGCTCTAGAATGCAACCTTACACAATATAGTAAATTGTCCTACATGATTTTATGCAAAATTATGACTTAAAAACAATAAATAAGCCTCTTTAATGTTCATATTCAAATCTGGACAGATTTGAATACTAACTTTAAATGGCTTAAAAACCATTCGTAATCCACATAAAATACTAAATAAAAATCCTAACATGCATGCTAATATAATAGACTAAGATACTCATGCAAAACAATCAATAGATAGCATATGTTCATGCTTAAAACTATCAAGTCTACCACAAGGGAAGCAACTTACCTTTGCTTGCTCCCTCGATCACAATCAAAATGGCAAATATTCCATGTGATGAACCTTAATAATCAAGAACAATAGCAATGCTATTTTATGGAAGAACAATGCATGACCCTACTTCTAATCATCCTAGCATGATAAAGACTCAAACTATTTAATATGCATTACTATCTAATATGAAATAGGAAATCATAAGAACAAAACCTATTCCTAACATGCACTCTAATCATAAAATAAATCCTAAACATATTCATAACACTCATATAGTAGTCAACATACTTTTTAATGAAGAAGAAAACCATATTCATCATGCATGAACATTTAAACTTACAATATGACTCAAAACATAAAATTAACTATGCAAAACTAAATTCCTATATGCAAGACTTGATTCATACTACTCCTAGACATCTAAACATCACTTCTAAACGTGCATTCTTATCTTATATTATACATATAATTAGAAGAAACTATCCTATATATTATGCAGAAATTTAAACTATCCTAAATGCACCTATTCTCAATTATGTTATGTAGAATCACCTTATGAACACCATGGGGTATGAACCCTTACCTCTTTGCCTCTTTCTTCAAGCTCCAAGCTCTCTTCTTTAAGCTTCAATAGCCTCCAATTTCGTGGCTATGGTAGAGAGGGCTGCTACAAGTGCCTCCAAGTCTCCAATGCAAAGTTAGCCTCCTCTAAACCTATTCCTAAGTGATGTATATATAGAAAAGCTCCAAATTGATCAATGGTCCACATTAAAACCCTAAGGAATAATCCAAGGGCCCTAAATATGTCTTCCAAGGTCTCCAAGGCCAAACCAAACCCTCCTAGCTGAGTTAGATAGCCATTGGAATAGTCCCAACACTTAAAACACTCAAAAGATTGAAATTGGGCGAATCTGGGCATTGGGCATCGATGACCGTCCACCCTAGGACGGCCAACCGTCCTCTAGGGACGGCCAACCGTCCGGGGATGGATGTTCATCCATGCTTCAGCCCAATTTTGACCCGTTTTGGGCCTCTCTCAACCCGTCTCGGCTGTTTTCGGCTTTTCGGGCCCGTTTCAAGTCCAAATTCGAAGATTCAAGCGCCAAAACGATCGTGATTCGATTCTCCATGTTTCTAGAAGAGTTTGAGGATGAAAAACCTTAACCATGGTCAAGGGTTTGAGAGAAACCAAGCTAATTAGTTGTTTTGGGCTTATCGGGCCCTTTTAGGGTTTTGAAATCCACTAACCGATTGGTCGTAAAAACCATTTCTACTTCTCGAAACATGTTTTGGAAACATTTTGGAAAGTATTTTGAGTTTCATAATGCTTTGATTTTGATAAAACAATCAAATCCCGATCATTACCGGTTGAAACCTTAATTTGACCTTGAAAGGGTCTTTTGGGCCTTATCTGCCCAACATGAGCCCAAAGGCTCAATGGACCTTGTCATTGATCAATTTAGCTACCAACATACCCTAATTATCCATGCCAAAGTCTCGGGACAATCCGAAACGAACTTGAAGGCTTTTAAGCACTTATACAATTCATAGGACAATACTGCCTCTTAAGTCACAAAAGGCTTAATCACCTATCAAGCTTGACTCAAAATGCAGTGAAACTTGACAGGGACATCTATGGACTCCGTAAAAACCTAATGCAAAATAATCGACTCAATCTACCCTAAAAACCTACATGCGATAATGACCTCTATCTAACTGCTCACAATGGTAAAACTGGCAACTTAGGGTTTCAACGCCCTATTTCTCCTCAAATCACAGGCAACCATTTATGACCCTACTCACAGTCAAAAATGGATGTCTATGTTAGATATGTGCCCTAAAACCAATTGTTCTGTTGAGTTTAGGGTTTTATATTTCATTATTATATCTTGTATGGATCTTTATTCATTTATGATATGGCTATTTTTATCATGTAAACTTGTGTTTAATTACTGTTCATGATAAAGTCCTTGGATAGTATGATAGAGAGTTATATCTCAAGTGTTGAGATAGAGAGACTTATAACTCTCAAGTA
The DNA here is from genome assembly GCA_017140935.1 of Hamamelis virginiana. NCBI lineage: Eukaryota > Viridiplantae > Streptophyta > Magnoliopsida > Saxifragales > Hamamelidaceae > Hamamelis > Hamamelis virginiana. The sequence continues at coordinate 7,642 of JAESVK010049219.1, read as the reverse complement.
CTTCTATCCTAAACTGGTTCCTGATCATAGGTTTATATATTTGGACAATTATAAACCGTTAAGATTAGCTCAGGTTTTACTAGCTCCATGGGAGGATGGTGAGTCTCGAACCATCTGTGTAGAGACACTATAGTAAACCTGTGGGTGCTTGTTAGAGAACAGGTACACTGAACGTGACCAATTTGAGTACAGCTTATGGAATTCTATTTGTATGTCAAAGGCTGCTCATGTGTATAGTCACAGTTGTAATCCTTAGACTTGAGACACCACATGTTATCTTATATATGAATTGCTAAAGTTTGATAGTATCTCGTACACCCTTAATCATAAGGATGTAATCGGTGCTCATTGGCTCTAGTGAGTTATGTATGAAGATAGGTGAGTGTGCAATAGAGGATCACCACCCTTAATAAGAAAGGGCGAATGTCTTAGTTAGTTCACAGTTACTATCTCAATGGAGTCTTTGGCCAAAGCAGAAGGTTGCCAAGAAAAGTGTTTCAAGGGCATACCTAATTGAGATTATAATCTGGTGAATTAGTAACGCATGATTAAGTTAGGGTTTGACATGAATCCATACCCAACTAACTTAATCGAGACATTGTTTGGTGAGGGATTATTTATAGCACGAAGGGTTCATTTACATGTTCGTATATTCACCCACACCTAGGGTACGTCATGACATATTGCTAGATGTCACTCATGACTAGTGAAGGCCTAATGATAAGGGTTATCATTGAGGGCAAAATTGGAATTGTTCCAATAGAACCTAAAAATAGAAAGTTTCTATTTTGGGCGACATTGAGATGTCCCCTGCCACTACTAGGTTGGGATGAACCCAATGGGTCACACACAAAAGAACATAAGTGAGGTTGTTAAACTTGTGAGAGGGTTACATTCTAATTGATATATGTTTGGTTTTAATTAATTAAGGGTTAATTAATTAATAACTAAAAGGATATCTAATTCAAGAATGGGGATAACCTAAACGGGGTTTATGGTCATGCTAGCACTAGCAACCAAACGCCCTAAGAAGAGGAGGGGCTTATTTAAAGAGAGTGAACCCTAGCTTTTTAAGTAAGCATGCATCACTTTCTCTCTCTCATATTGCCGCCCCTCTCTCTCTCTCCCTCTCCATGCTTGTCTTTTTCAAGGGTTGAAAAATTCAAGAAGGATTAGCGACTCTTGTGTTCGTGTGGACGTTCATTGGAGGCCACCATACTTTTGGGGCTCGAGGATTGAGCGAGGACGATCATCAAAGGAAGAGAATATCACGAAGGAACAAATCAATGTAAGCTTTACTTTATTGATTTTAATTTAAAGTTGATTCGATTCATCGATTAAGTGATTTCATGGTTGAATACAAAGGAAAATTTTTAAAAACCTACCTTCCGCTGCATTCCTTGTTCGTTTTCTTTCAGTGGTATCAGAGCCATTCTTAATCCTTGATTCGAATCATAAATGGCTTTGTATGGCATGCATTAAAGAGTGTTTTAATTAATATGGGATTTAGAGAAATCACCATGAGGGATTCGGCCATGGGGTGTTCAAGCCTCTTATTGTTTTGTTTTATGTTTTGCAACTTGGGTTTTGTAAACCCTAGTGATGGACGGCTACACAAGGGCTGCCATAGTATTTTTCAACCATGAAAAAGTGTTTTCAAATGGGGCTTGGTCACGGCTACACTAGGGACTGCACATTAGGGTTTTACCCCTTTGGAAATTTCGGCCACTAGGGTTTGGAACCCTATCTTGTTTTTACGTTTTGGGTTTTTTAATCCTCATGCTATTCGGCCATTAATGGTTATATGACCTTGAATGTGCAGCCATGGTGAATTATTAGTGGAGAAGATGATGATAATTTAGGAAGTCCTAATCTAAATAGGAATCCTAGTTTTACTAGGATTTGTTTATTTAGTTAGTTTCCTTTTGTTATTATCATTCCTAATTAGTATAAGATACTAATTGTAAATGTCCTAATGGGATTAGGAATTAATTAATTATATTAATTAATATGATAAGTGGCTGCAATTGGTGGTTTTAGAAACTACCTAAAAAGATAAGATTAGTTTCTTAATTTGAAAATTTTTCAAATTCAAAAGTTTCTTGTTTTTCAAGATAAAGTGGGATTTGAATTTTAAAATTTGAAACTCTATCTTTGGATGATATGATTTGATTTTTAAAATTTGAAACTCTATCATTGGATGATAGGATTTGAATTTTAAATTAATCTTATGATATGGTTATCATCATGTTTTTGAAAATTGAATTGGTCAAAATTTCAAAAACCCTATCCCTATTTCCCCCCTACAATTTTCGGCCACACTAGGTTGAGAACACTAGTGTATTTTGACCACTTCTTTTGGTCTTCAATTTAATTTGTATGTCTTCACAAATGTTTTATTAAATGTTTATTTGATTGCAAAATTATTTTGAAACATTTTAAAATTCAAAAATGTGAAGAAACAAATTGAAAGACAAAATTGGGTTTAGGAAACCCTAATTGCCAAAATTGGGGATTTAGGATTAAACACATTGTGTTGGGCTTTTTAATTGGATTAAAATGCTTGGTGATCATCCACAATGATATATTGAATTGTCCTAATGGTTAGTACATGAAAATATATAGTTTTAATATGATTTATATTAATTATAAAATCATAAACAGTGTGCTGTTTTCTGGGCAGCAGTCACTGTCAAGTTGTAAATTCTTTTTAATTTATTTAAAATGGTTTTTACAGCAGGCCACCTATCAACTTCACTAATATAAGGTCTTAACTAAATGTAGGAATGGTTCCCATCATTTATTTTCGACTTTAAATAGCCGCGATAAGCATTTTGTGACTTATGCTCAAATCTGTCACGATTTGGAGTAACAGTCACAAAACGCTTTAAAGTGATATCAAACGTTGGAATCACTTAGCGAGACCCCTGCCATTGGAAAGAACACTGAAAATCCTAGTGAAATGAAGTGTTCTTAAATTTAAAAAGGTGTTTTAAATTGTGCAAATATTTAATGCAAAACAGGGGCTGATTCTTGGTGTTTTAGAGAAAACACAATAGTAAGGAGTTACTTAATTTTAATGCGATTAAAATTGACATCTATTTTCATGGGATGAAAGATAGATTAAAATATGTTTTTAATACATGCCATTGCCATTTATTACTTGTTCCTTTACTGCTTTAATTTATTCAATGCGATTGTTTAAATTATAATATGGAAAGATATGGACTTAAAGACCAATTAATTTGGATGTGATTGGCCGCATGCGATGTGAATCTTTTATGGGTTGTAATTTAAAGTAGTTTAAATTATTTGTGATGTAATTTTAATTATGGGCTTGCATGCCTATTTCCCTCCTTTGTAATGTATCCCCTATTCCTTTATACCCTCTTTTTATTTGTGTAATTGTACATCAAAGATTGAGACGGTGCATGGTGGACCCGAGGATACATGGAGCAGTGGGAGGACATAGAGAAGACCTTGAGAAGATCTTTTCTTTCATGTAATAGTTACAGGTTAAAATTGCGATCACATAACCCACATGAGACCTAGGGCTCAGCTATTGGCTCTAGTTGGGCCCAACCTAAAAGTCCATATTTTTCCATTAGGCCCATATATATGTTAGATGTATGCTTTAGGGGCCAGTTAACCATATTATTATATGTCTTTGATGATAGTGTCCCGTTCCTTTATGGAAGTGGGAGTATCATTAAAGTACTAATAATAAAGAATGGTTAATTTAATATATGTGATATATTGATGCATGTGATGTATGTTAATATTATGATGTGACCTAAATACTCCTCAATTTCAAATTTAAATTGTAAGGAAGAGGCATATGATGCTTTATCCTAGCCTCCTACCATTACAAGAAAGGAGAGTCTTTATGGTGGATGTGTTTGGCTGCAGATATGTGGGAACACATTCATTATGAAGGTTCAAACCAGCTTGTTACATATTGGATATCATGAGGTGCGATAATGGGGCTTACCAAGAAACTGATATGTGAGGGATGCCACATTCAATTGACCATACTCATGTGAATGGTAGGTGTGATTTAACTAAAGTACACTAACCAAGAAACTATTATGTGAGGTTACTGTAGTTTAGAGGCTGAAGGAAGATTGGAACTTGCTTAGTGAAGCATTGGATAAAGAGTTATTCACCCCTTTGGAATAGTGACCCAAGAAACTATTATGTGAGGTTCACTAGTTCAAATGGGACCCCAATCCCCATTAAGAATTCATTTTTGAATTCTCGAATCCTATAGAGGGAGTATGGGATTTGATAAAATAGTGGGAGACACCATAAAACTAAAGACCAAGTTATTATGGTTTAATGAAATATAATGATCTGTTACTTATTTTTGTAGATATCATGGTTATACTCAAACAAATATCCGAAAATGAATTTGACTACTGTTTGACTGAACCTTGTAACAATGAGCTGTCTAAAGAATTGGGAAAAGTTCCTAATTCAGGATTTTATCTATCAGTTAGCTCTGCTTGCTCTTGGGTATTGGATACCGGTGCTAGTTCTCATATATGTAACAATATTAGAGAACTTAGAGGAAGCAGACAATTGGGTCGAGATCAAGTTTCCCTTCGAGTTGGAAATGGAGCAAACATTGCTGCATTAGCTGTTGGGACTTGTGACCTAATTTTACCATCAGGGCATGTTATGAAATTGGAAGACTGTTTGTTTATGCCAAGCATAGTCAGGAACATTGTTTCGGTTTCATCCTTAACACGTTCTGGCTATGAATTTGTTTTCAGTAGGAATGGTTGTACTATTTCTTTTGGAAATAAATTAGTTGGCTCTGGCATATATCTAAGCGGTCTATATTTCTTGAACATGGATGGTAATATAAACTGTTTAGAGAAGAATCAAAATGCTAAGGGGCATAAAAGACCTCGTGATGAAAATGACTCGACCTATGTATGGCATTTGAGATTAGGTCATATTAGTGAGGAAAGGATTAATAGGTTAGGTAAGGATGGGCAATTGGGCTCATATGTACTTGTACCCTTACCTACCTGTGAACCTTGTCTCATGGGTAAAATGACCAAATCGCCCTTTACTGGTCACAGTGAGAGGGCAGGAGACATACTAGGGTTAATACATTCTGATGTATGTGGACCTTTAAACAAGGTTGCCAGAGGTGGTTTCACCTACTTCATTACCTTTACCGATGATCACTCACGGTTAGGTACGGTGTATCTCATGAAACACAAATCTGAATCCTTTGAAAAGTTCAAAGAATACAGAGCTGAAGTGGAGAAACAAACTGGCAAAAGTATTAAAGCTCTTCGATCGGATCGAGGAGGAGAATACTTGACCACTGAGTTTTTGGATCATCTGACTGAGGCTGGCATTATATCACAGTGGACTCCTCCTGGTACACCTCAGCTTAATGGTGTATCTGAAAGGAGAAATCGTACTTTGATGGACATGGTACGATCGATGCTGAGTTACACTGATATGTCAATATCCTTTTGGGGATATACATTGGAGACAGCTGCTTATTTGTTGAACAGGGTTCCTTCCAAATCTGTCCCTAAGACTCCATATGAGATGTGGTATGGGAAGAAACCAAGCCTCAAGCATCTGAGGATTTGGGGTTCTGTTGCATACGTTAAGAACCAAAATGCAACCAAATTGGAAGCAAGATCAAACAAATGTAGATTTGTGGGGTACCCAAAAGAGTCTTTGGGATACTATTTCTATCACACTGATGAAGAGAAAGTCTTTGTTAGTAAGTTTGCCGTGTTCTTGGAAAAAGAGTTTATTCAAGAAGGAGGCAAAGGTCAAGTGATAGATCTCAAGGAATTATCCGAGAGTTCACAGATCAACACTGATACCACCCCTGCCCCTGTTGAGGCAGAACCTACTGTTACACCACCACTTCGTAGATCTAGTAGGGTATCTGCTCCTCCAGATAGATATGGGTATCTTCATGAGATGAGAGAGGAGCTGTTTCTTGGTGACAAGGAACATCCAGATGATCCTACTACATACGAGGGAGCGATGTTGGACATCGACTCGAGTAGATGGCAAGAGGCCATGAAATCTGAAATGGATTCGATGTATTCTAACCAAGTCTGGACTTTGGTAAATCCTCCTGAGGGTATAGTACCTATAGGCTGTAAATGGATTTACAAAAGGAAGATAGGCTCGGATGGAAAGGTAGAGACCTACAAAGCTAGACTAGTGGCAAAAGGGTATAATCAGAAGCAAGATGTTGACTATGAGGAAACCTTTTCGCCAGTAGCTATGCTTAAATCCATTAGGATCTTGTTGGCTATAGCCGCACACTATGACTATGAGATATGTCAGATGGATGTAAAGACTGCCTTCCTAAATGGTAACATTGAGGAAGATCTTTATATGGAACAGCCTAAAGGCTTTATATCCAGTGGTGAGGACCACAAGGTGTGCAAGCTACAGCGGTCCATTTATGGACTGAAACAAGCTTCTCGAAGTTGGAACATTCGATTCAATGAAGCAGTCAAATCGTTTGGCTTCCTTCAGAATATGGATGAACCATGTGTGTACAAGAAGGTTAGTGGGAGTGCAGTCACATTCTTGGTCCTTTATGTGGACGATATCCTAATCATTGGGAATGATGTAGGAATGATTTCATCGGTAAAACTTTGGCTCTCTAGCAACTTCTCCATGAAGGATTTGGGAGAAGCAACCTACATACTGGGTATAAAGATCTATAGAGATAGATCTAAAAGGTTGCTTGGTCTCTCACAATCCATGTACATAGATAAAATACTGAAGAGGTTCAGTATGGAGAATTCCAAGAGGGGTTTGCTTCCCTTCAGACATGGAATTCATCTCTCCAAGGATATGTCTCCTAAGACAGATCAAGAGAGAGAGCATATGAGTAAGATCCCTTATGCTTCTGCAGTAGGGAGTCTTATGTATGCTATGCTGTGTACAAGACCTGATATCAGTCATGCTGTAAGCGTTGTCAGCAGATATCAGTCTAACCCAGGTGAGGCACACTGGGTGGCAGTTAAGGGCATCCTTAAGTACTTGAGAAGGACTAAGGATTTGGCTCTTATCTATGGAGGAGATGAGCTCAAAGTAGATGGTTTCACAGACTCTGATTTTCAATCAGATATAGATGATAGAAAGTCTACATCTGGATATTTGTTCACCTTGAATGGTGGTGTGTTTAGTTGGAAGAGCTGTAAGCAGACTATCACAGCGGATTCCACTACAGAAGCTGAGTATGTAGCCGCCTCCGAAGCTGCCAAGGAAGCTGTTTGGATCAGAAAGTTCATTTCAGAACTTGGAGTGGTTCCAGCCATTGAGTCACCTATACCTTTGTATTGTGACAACAATGGGGCTATTGCTCAAGCCAAGGAACCAAGGTCACATCAGAAATCCAAGCACATTGAAAGGCGTTTCCACATGATTCGTGAGATCATAGAGCGAGGAGATATCAGTATGCAAAAAGTAACATCTGAGGATAACACCGCAGACCCACTTACCAAGGCTCTTACCCAGAAGGACTTGGATCGACATCTTGAGAAGATGGGGATGAAGTATGTCACTAATTGGATTTAGTGCAAGTGGGAGATTGTTAGATATGTGCCCTAAAACCAATTGTTCTGTTGAGTTTAGGGTT
>JAESVK010049218.1:0-10484 GCA_017140935.1 Hamamelis virginiana | reverse complement strand
AACCCTCTTTAAGTCGCCTTTACACGTGTATATATAGAATGGAAAAGCAAAAGACGAAAATGCCCTTGAAATATCTCAAAATATCTAAGACAGCCCTCAGCCGCCTAGGGTCTATCGATAGCGAAGTGTCGCTATCGATAGAGGTACTATCGATAGCGATACTTGGCAATCGATAGTCAGCTTGGCTTAATGATTTGAATGTGCAGAAATTCCTTTGCAGTCTTTCGCACTTTATTTGGCCATCGCTGATCCTTCGAGACATGCTTCATATATGACGATAATCAAGGCTTTATGGTAGACGACTTCGAATATATTTAATCTGCACAGATTTCTCGAAAAAGGGAATTTAACCAAATTGCACAGATTTTATACAAAACGAGATATTTTTACGCAACTATTTATATAAGAAATATAGTAAAACCATATTTTGTAAGCATGATTGTGATACAATCATTATGCACGTTATCATTTCTATCAACCAGAAACTCCTTCAGAGTTTGAAGATTTGGACAATGTCAATGAAAGTATGAAAAAGAAACAAAAGTAGTGGTGATGTGGTGGTGATGGTTGTGGTGGGTGATGCTCTTCCATGGTTATAGTGGTAGTGGTTGTGGTGGTGGGTGTGGTAGGTGGTATACAATGTATACAATGTATATTTAAACATGTATACATGTTAAAATATTGGTTGTGAATAATGCATATTTAACTTGTATACAATGTCTCATTAACGTGTATACATGTTAAAATATTGGTTGTGTAATGGTTATGTATACTTTAGTATGAATATTTTCACAATTTAATACTTGATATTAGGTTTAAGAAAAAAGGTTTGTTTGTGATGTGTATTGAGGATAAAAGGGTTATGGGATGGAATTTAAAATTATGATATTAGCTGAAGTGAAATTTTACAGACTTATGGTTTTTTTGATCCATATATTTATATTAATGAGCTCATGGTTAGGGTAAGAAAACTTTTTTATAGCGGACTATAAAATGAGGTTATGTGATGGTTAAATTAGGAAATTTATGTTTATTATATACATATAAACATTCTATTAGGATTGAGTCTTGAGTTTACATATTTCCTATACTGCCTTGTATACCATGTATACTTGAATGCTTATGCACGTTATTATTTCTATCAACCAGAAACTCCTTCAGAGTTTGAAGATTTGGAGAATGTCAATGAAAGTATGACCAAGAAGCAAAAGGTGTCAGGTAATGAAGTTAAGAAGAAGGGAGCGAAGATAGTGACGCCTTCATCCCTTGTTAAAAGAATAAAGCTTAAAGAAAAGAAAAATGTGGAGTTGAAGGATTTTACATATGAAAAAAATAGAGGAAAACAACATAAGAGGAAGCAAAGTCCTCAACCAGGGAAAGAGCTTACAGTTATAGAACAACAACCAGAACCAATTGACATAAATGAATCTGAAGATGATGTCCATGAAAAAATGAAAGAAAAAAAACCAGTTACGTTTGTGCTTACAACCGCAATTGCAAAGTTGTTGAACCAAGAAGTATGGGACAAGCTTAAGAATATATATAAAGAAGGCGGGTTGATGTAAGTTATTTGACATTCATATTTTGAAAATTTATTGTAGTAGGTGTTTAGATGCTTACATAAATAATTGTGCTTGTTTATTGCATACAAACAGGTCCACAGCTGGTCAGCAGGTTCCAATGAAGTGATCATTTCATTAGAGGATATCAATTTCGTATTGCGAGAGAGTGAATTATCAAACTTTGTAAGTTATAAAGTTGTATCTTAAAGCATTATTATGAGAACGAAACCATATATGACAACTTTTCATATTAACTGAAATATTGTTGAATTTTTGAAGGTAATTGATGCATACGCAAGACTTTTGTTTGACAAACAAACAGATTTGGATAATCAGCAAGGAAACCTGATGAATAAATCTTATTTTTTCCCTTGCTTCTCTTTGGTAATGTATACTTTAGTTTACTGATTTATTTATATTAATTCATATTAATCTAATGTAATATATTTGTGAATAGGATATGTTTAATATAAAGAATAAGGATAGGGAAGAACATGCTGTAAACAGACATTTGGAAAGAGTATCAAAGGGGTTCGACTTATTGTTTTTCCCTTTGAACCTCAATAACTTCCATTGGACTCTTTTACTCTTTGATAAAACCAATGGAGAATGATATCATTACAATTCTTTGTTGCCAAGAACCACAGGAACAAGGGATACTTACTTTGAGAATTGTGGGACTGTGGTAAGAAAAATTACATTAATGTGTATACATTTCAAAATTATTTATTAAAAAATAATAATGGTGATGTATGATTTATCTATTTCTTTTTTCACTATACAGAAAATTTATGTTGAGGACTTCTCAACTGTCATGATTCAGAAGAGCTAGATGGAACAAATGAGTTTTTGCCAATTTTTAATGAATTTAAAATCCCGCAACAAATATATGGATCGTAAGTATACATATATTTTCAATTGTAGACATATTTGTATACATGAAAACTTCATAAATGCCTTTTTTATAATTCGCTTCATATATGTATACATATTTCAACCTTTTCTGGTATACAGTTGTGATGCATATATGTATACATGAATTCAGCATATTTCAATCTTTTTTTTGATGTATTACTGACTAATTATGCTTTTTATAATTTTGTTTAGGTTGGACTGTGGAGTGTTTGTGTGCATGTATATGAAATATTTGAGTGAACATGGACATGGGGAAGAGAGAGGAGTTGTGTTCAATGCAAATTCATCAAATATGCCGAAACCAACTACACGAACCATACTACCTGCTAAGTTCGCAATTACAGAAGTTCGCAAGTTTCGTGCTGAAATGATAAGTACATTTGTTGAAGATCCATTGAGATCTTGGCTAGCACACAAGAGGAAAGAACATAGATCTACAGATGATGATTTTGCTTAACTCAAGGATTCAGATGATTTTTTGGTTTTTTACTTAATATAAAGTGACTGAAATATGAATATTATACCGTTTTACCAATTCAATTTCTTAATTTTTTTTTTTTTTTTTTTTTTTTTTTTTTTTTTTTGTGATTTAGTTGGTTTGTGTTATATGTGGATATGAATATTTGGTAGTATGTGATATTAAACATATGGGTTTAATAGGCATGTAATATAGTTATGATTGTAACCCTTATTTCTCCATAGTATTGATTTGGGCTTATTATGGTATGAGTGAAAAAATCAGGAATTTGATCATCAAAATGCATAAAAATTATGCCTAAAAATGCATAGTATATACTCACTTTTAAATTCAGCTCTGTCTACGTATCAAAGAAGTAATAGTATACATTAAAAACATAGACATAAACTTGTGCTCTTTATTTATCAAAGGAAAATGACCTTTTAAACTATTGAATTTGTGCAGTATATAGAATACTGCCCAATCAAAGCATTATACAATGTACTATGTATACATGACAACATAAATTCAAATTTATTTTCAACAAAACTGTTTAGACCAAAATTGCAGTAAGCCAAACTAACATTTTCACCCAACCACTAAATAAGTCAATTAGTAAGTACACGAGCCTCATCAAATGCCAAAGAAGCAAAAATATCACATGACCCTACCTTACAAATCAACCCAAACCAGCTAATAGATTATACGTAAAAATCTGGTTTCAATAGACATGAAATACATGTTTAATTCGTAACAAAATGTTAAAGGCTCTTAAAAACCCATAATCCGAAATAGTTAATGGCTAAATAAAACCAACTTAAAATAAACTTTTTTTAAACCAAACCACAAATTTACTGAAAACCTATCATCATCCATAATTGAATGTATACAGGACTAATATAATGAAATTTTTGAGGTCAAAACCAAAAAATATGAGACATTGACATATATGCAAGACAAAATGCAAATAATGTTAAAAAAATAAAACTCTTTATTGGCAAATAGCATTATAAATTTAAACAAAAATTGCTCAAAATTCATTGATCAAACAAAGGCGCCCTACAAGTTTTCCTGTTGTGGTTTCCTGGTTTGTCACATCTCCCACATGTAATATTTCTAACATTCTCACCTCTAGAACGAAACCTCATCTTTTTTGGCCTACCAGGCTGTGTTTTACTATTGGGCGGACGTATAAATTCTTCATTGCACGACCAATATAGTTGACCAATGGAAGGCACGGGGTAAATTGTCTCCGCATAAACCTCACGATATATGGAAACATAAAAAAAAAAAAGGATCTACTAAATCATCCAAGCTTTTTCCACTTTTCTGAATGGCAACGGCTGCATGTGAACAAGGAATACCATTCAATTGCCATTGGTAGCAAGAACAAGTACGCCTCCCTATATCAACCATGACTGATGGAAATGAGCACACCTCATAAACATCAAGATTTGCAACTTTAACTTCCCATGTCCTACCTTCCTCCAGATTTTTTTGCAATTTCTCCACAATAATTGGACATACAACAGAATTCCAACTCAAGGACTGTTTTCTAGAATCCGCTAATTTCACCATAATTTTTGAACGAATTGTATCAACTAGCTTCATCACAGGCTTGTCTCTTGCTTCCCCTATGAACGCATTGAACGATTCAGCAGCATTAGAAGTCATCTCCCCATAGCGTTGACCTTCAAAAAAGGCATTGGACCAGTGCTTAGGGTTCTGCAAATTTTTCAAAAAAGGATTAATTTTTTCTTTGCAACGGTATGCCTTCAAAGTTTCCATATGTTGATTAAACGACTCAACTGTTGGCGCATATGCACAATCTCCAAACTTGGATACGATCACTTCCTTTGATTCACCCTTAATCTTTCTTAGCTTGTCTCTTATATTGTTCTTCAAGTGAACAATACAAAATGCATGGTGACAGTCAGGCCACATTCTAGGGACGACTTCAACCAAACCTCCATGCCTATCAGAAACAATGGTGTACAACCGTTCGTCATCGATGATTCTTCGAAGGTTTTCAATAAACCAAGACCAATTATCGTCATATTCAACATCAACAACTGCAAATGCCAAAGGAAATATACCTGCAAATGAAAAAATGTTGAAATTAAATAAATAGAAAAAATATTGTAGCTCAAATTTAATTATTAGTATCAAAGATGAAGTATATATTGCAACTGAGACAGATATACATGCAAAAAATTAACAATAGCAAAGTCTACATAGTAATTAAAATTTTAAAAAATATATATAAATACCATTATTCTCATCCTTGGCAGTTGCGGACAATACCATGCCTTTGTATTTTCCTTTCAAGAAGGTACCATCGATGAACAACATTGGCCTACAATTATTAAAACCATATATACATGCATAAAAGGTAAAAAATAATCTCTTAAAACGTGTTTCATTTTCATCCAACTCAAGTTTGAAGAAACTTCCCACATTCTTTCGAGATGCTTCGTCAATGTACCACCGTAACTCGTTGAATGAAGTTGACTCGTCCCCAAATAAAACACATTTTGCCTTTTCAAGACCAGACCAAGCTACACGATATGTAGCATCAATCCCATAGTCCGATCTCAAGTACTTCAAAACAACAGTTGGACTTCGAACTATATAAATAATACACTCACACACAAGGTCAGTGGAAACTCTCCTATTCTTGTTGGTAAGAATATACGTTCCACATGTATGATCTTTGTTCATCGTCTTGATTTGGATAATCTTATCCCCTTCTTCATCGGAGCAATGTATACGCCATTTGCAGTTTCTTTCTTCACGTAGAGCACATTCAACAGTGATCCTCCTAGGCTCGTTTTTCACAAATTCATAGTCAAACCCAAGCTTCACAGCAAATTTGCAAAGAGTAGAACGAAATTCATTTGCACCGCTATCAAAACATTGTCCGACATCTTTAATACCAAAAGCCCAAGGATCGGATAAAACAGATTTTTTCTTGTGAGGGCAATAATTTGGTAAACGATCAACCTTAGGTACAACTGGCACACAAGTGTCAATGAAATCTTTATGGGGAACTACAGAAGACGAAATTCTCTCACTGTTATAATCTAAAACAGTGTCAGTAATTACAAATACATCAAAGGTTGAAATCTGCATATGTGAAGCTACAAATAGCAATTTATCCAAATCATCATCGTCATCAAGCATGCAGTTATCATGACCCGGTAAAGAATATTTCAGTTTGATAGAAATACGATCAAGATTGCACCATTTCATACATAAATGGTCAACTATCTTCCCATGACTTGGTTCGACTTTGTCAACCCGGAATAATGTGGTTTTGGAATGGAATTTACATAAAAGCAAAACCGACGTATTAAAATTCATCTGAAAAAACAAATAAAAAATCAACAAGGGTATAAAATATAAAAAAAAAAAAAAAATTTCAACTCGAAGTTAACGAGAAAAAATGAAGTATATATCTATATTGAAAGTACAAACAAATTAGCTAATGAGAAGTTACATGCATCAGTTTCACAGCCTATAAAACATCATTCAAAAAATCATAGCATGTGACATAGCCCATCAAACTATTTCAGTAAATCAACAAGCACATTGCATCAAAATGTATACATGAGTACTTCAAAATTTCAAAAATTTGTTGGTTCTATGTCCGAACTTTGTTGACCATTCAAATAAAAAACTAAAACATCCCAACAAAATCAAATAACCGGGAATGTATACATCAACCTTATTTGAAGTATTTATAATTTACATTGCAGTATATATGTATACATGGCACCATTTATGTATACATAAATGGTGATTTTCCACCAACCAATGTGAATGGTTATTATAGGTATACATTAAAAGAGATTTTACCTGAACGATCAAATCAATAAGTTGATAAAAAATGAGAAAATATGAATCTATTATTAATGTATACATGTAATCTATGTCCGAACTTTGTTGATCATTCACATAAAAAACTAAAACATCCCAACAAAATCAAATAACCGGAAATATATACATCCACCTTATTTGAAGTATTCATAATTTATATTGCAGTATATATGTATACATGGCTGCATTTATGTATACATAAATGGTGATTTTCCACCAACCAACATGAATGGTTATTATAGGTATACATTAAAAGAAATTTTACTTGAGCAATCAAATCTGTAAGTTGATAAAAAAGGAGAAAATATGAATCTATTATTAATGTATACATGTAATATGAGTCCCTGTTTTTAAACAACATTTATACATGAGTTGGTATAGGTCTCTGTTTTTTGTAACCGAGTCCGTGTTTTCTAATAGGTGATCAATGTTCTAAGAATCTTAAAAAATGATCAATATATTAATGTTCTGGAGAATAAGAGAGGATAGAAATAGTAAAGGAAGTTATTAACTTAAATCTACTAATCTTAGAGAACATATAAATAGAATAAAGGAAATAGAAACTTAGATTTACCTGAACAGAAAATCTTGCCGGAGAAGAATGATGAACGGAGTGAGATATCAAATTGACACCGGAGATGTTTAAAGCCTGGAAAAAATGGAACTAACGGAAACTATATCCTGTAATCAATAATCTGTCCTCTAAGATTAATAGAAAATGCTAAGAACTTTCGAATCAAGAAAAAAGTTTGTTTCAATGAAAAATAGACACCGGAAATTGAGAAATGAAATAAACTCCGGCTAACATTTTGCCGTTCAAAATCTAGACACAAAATTCGAATTCAAAAATAAACCTACTATATCCAACAAATCAAAAAGATACCGGCTGAGATGATGCAATCTGAATTCAAAAAAACTTACTATATCCAATTAATTATTAGCATAAATTTCAAATAAATGACCATCATTAATATGGTAAAATTAAAAACTTGCTAAAAAGAAGGAAGGGGTATAATAAGCAAATAGAATTAAAAGTTGACTTCGAAATTGACCAGTAGGGGGGAATTGGTATAGAATCTAGTTCATTGGGCTTCTTGATAAATAAGATCCTACATTGGGGGTAATTGATAATTTTCCCTTTATTTTTTGGGGAAACATATAGAAGGCTCAACAGTAGAAAAGATATTGGTTTGTTGTTTTGGTTGGCTAGGGCACATTTTGTAACTCTGAAAAATACCTTTAAAGGGTTTCATATAAGGTTATGTTTATGTTTTTATTTCTTCCATCTAAGCATCTCTCTCTTTCTTATGGCCATGTTTCTATTAATTTCCTGTGGCTATGTCCATCTCATATTATGAATATTTGTGAGCATTTCAAACCATGACTAGCCATTTTGGTCAGCCAAGTGGTCAAATAGTATTTTACTTTCTTACTTTGGTAACCAAAATGCTATGCACTCCAATCATACAAGCCATTTTGACTAGCCAAAAATATTTTATTATGTTTTTGAATTCAAACTATAATTTAAAGAGAAGAATTTTGGGAGAATTGGTGAGTTGGCCAAAATGCCTATCCTCTCTCTCTCTTTGTTAAATTTGACTAGCCATTTGCGAATTAACCCAAATGCCTAACCAAATGCCTTGCACTTTGAAGTGCCAAATGCTCATGAAGGATTTCTGAATAGTTAGGTTAGAATAAAGCACATGATGTATGTTGATGTGGTATGTGTTATGCAAATGGAAAAAAATGGTCAATTTGTGGCAAATTGTGAATGGTTAGTTTGATAGGGTCTTCTTGAGTACTTATGTATGCATAACTGACATGGCCAGTGAGAACTTATTTAATAGATAATGGATGTAGTTCATAGATGTTATGGTTGATTAAGTGGGATCCGTGGCATTCATGACCAAATAATCAATTAGGGCTGTTGATCACCATCCGTTTTGTTGGTTGACGAGGGCAATAGGGACTTTTGATCCACTTTGCTGTAAGTTGGCAAATATGAAGTTGCTACAGTGATCATTCATATTCAGTGATCATTCATATTTGGGCAAATATGAATGATCATTGTAGTAGCTTCAAATTTTGGATGGGGATTTGACTATACTACTGGAGCAGCTTTTCTCCATCAAAAGTCAAATTTTGAGTTTGAATGTGGCTTTGGCTACAGTACTGGAAATGCCCTTAGAATGTCACATAGTCAACTATATATATTCCTTAGTTGACTAAGGAAGTGTTAGTTTGTGTAGAACAAAGGTTCAATATCACATCCGCAAGGTCAACCCGATAATCCTAAGTTGCAATTAAAGCAAATTAAGCTAATGAACTAATTTGAACATTTTGTAGCTCTAAGTTTTTAGTTATGAGAACTGAAATCTTTGCTTTTCTTCCATAATGACATCTTGGAGTAAAGTCTGACGGATAACATGAATGATAAGGGCGCGACAATCGACTTGAACGTGATGAGCTTGATTATACTAAACTGATTAATACTATACCTGAAAATGTAAAACATAAGTGTGTATATAATCAAAAATAAAAATGTATAGCGCTATATATGTATATATATAGCATCAAATATTCTTCATATAGAAAATATGAAAATCATATTTCATTGGAGCATTTCTATAAAAATTTGATGCTCACCACAGTGATACAGTTTGTTGAGAAATTTTCTCAAACACATGATGAGCATTCACCTCCAATTTTTTTTTTTTTTGCCTATCATGTTTTGTCTTTCAATTCCATGGCCTGAACTATGTATTTGGTATGGTGGCCAATAAATCCACAAACATATTGGATATTTTCAACAGTCCCTAGTAGTGTCAAAACGCACTGATCGGGCTGGCCCGGTCCATTAAGAAAGCGGGCCTAACGGGTTGGTGACCATTATGTTAGCGGGCTGGATCAGACTGGTCAAAACTTTCAAGGAGGTTGTCCAATCCGTCCCAATTGACCTGTCCATTAAGCTAACGAACTGGCTGGGTCGGGCCACTTAGCGGACATGTCCAATGGACAGATAATCAAGCCAAGCAGGCTTGTCCATTGGTCAACCAGGTTGGCCAAACGGGCCATACGCCCAATAGGCCTGTTTATTCAATTTTTTAAAACTTAATTTTATTTTGAATTTTACAATTGTTTTTCACAACCAATATGTATGTAAACATCCATAATAATTTATTTATTATTAATAATTTAAACTTGGTATAATACATTTTTGAAATGAACTAAAAATAAATTAAGGATTGAAGATGGAAGATGAAATGAAATGAAAATATAATAAGAAATAACAATTAAATGCAACAAATTAATACAATGTGACACAATTAATTTTTGTGACACAATCAATTACTAATGTGATAATTGAAAAAAAAAAATTTGAAATTGGTGATACAATTGTGACACAATCAATTTGTAATTTGACAATTAAAAATATATTAGAAACAAAAATAATTAGTGTGACACAATCAATTTGTAATTTGACAACTAAAAATATATTGGAGACAAAAATAATTAGTGTGACACAATCAATTTGTAATTTGACAACTAAAAATATATTGGAGACAAAAATAATTAGTGTGACACTATCAATTTGTAATTTTGATAAGTAAAAATATATTGGAGACAAATAATTAGTGTGATATAATTAATTTGTAATTTGACAATTAAAA
>JAESVK010049217.1:0-20102 GCA_017140935.1 Hamamelis virginiana | reverse complement strand
AAACCCTGATTTTTACAAGTTTGAACATGCATATGATGGAATCTAACCTCCTAGGTTCAAAGCTTAGGTCACTAGGTCACTTACCATCCTAATCCATGAAGATATAGAATCATTTTGCCACGGCTTCACTTGAGATCATCAGTACACATCTATAAATGTACAAACCCAAACCAAGTTTTGAAACGAAACTAGCCAACACACAAACACAAAACCTAACAATCTCCCCCTTTGGCAGTTTCGTGACAAAACAAAATATAAAACAAGAAAAACAGGAAAATGAATCTAAGAAACCTTGAAACAAGATTCACTCCCCCTCACTTGTACAATCGTATAAATAAAACAAAACTAAAACCAACCATGACTGAGGAATCATACATTTCACATCCATCTTGATCTGTTAAACCTGCACACGCTTCACAAACAACCTTATGCAGCATAAAATGAACTGAATATGTAAAGTAGCATATTGACAAAAATATGAAATATTCAAGCGAGAACAATGCTACAAACATCCATAAAACATCAAATTGTATTGATAATCAAGGTAAGTTCAACAATCAGTTCATTTCATCAATTAGTTCATTACAACAGATCCTTTCAAAAGATAACCCAATCAAGGTTACAAAATACATATTTTCCCACCAAACAACCTTAAAAAACTAACAAACCTACAAACAAGCTAAACAAAAGCTAACATAAACTCCCAAAAACTCTCCCCCTTTTTGTCACAAACAGACAAAGGGATCACAGGATGGATGGATCAAATCCAAGGCCACTGTCGTCAAGGGGAGGTGAGGACGGTGCAGTATACCCCGAGCCTGAACCACCGGCAGCATCAGAACGCTGACTAGTGAAGAGGGAAATGAGGTGGTCGATCTTCGCATCAGTGCGAGCCTGACTGACCTCCAAAGCTGCAATGCGCTGATGAAGACCAGCTATAGTCATAGGGTAAACAGGTGGAGCAGGAGGTGGAGCATCAGAGGCAGCAGCAGCAGCAGCAGAAGCAGGAGCAGGAGGAGCATCCTCATCAGAGTCACCTCCAGGAGTAGAGGTATGGCCACGGCTGCGATTAATGCACGCCAAATCAATGGGGCCACGAGTGGGCTTCTCGGGCCTGTCAGATGGAGAAGTCTTCACCCCTAACTTCTTACAAAACTCCGTGATCATGGCTCCATACGGCAAGGCCGTCTTGACCTCATGAGCTCGAGCCACAATACGAATAGTACCCCAAATGAGCTTCGGAAAGTTGATAACAGCTCCATTCATGAAGGCATAATACAACCGAGCCTTGGAGTGCTCAAAATGGACTCGACTACCCCCGGGAAATAAATTCCACCATAAAATGATGTTCAAGGCACGAAATTCTTCCTTGAGGTTGCCTTGAACGAATTTCCCATTTTTTAACCCGGCAGAGGTACACAAAGAATGGACAAGCAGGTCATCACTCACAGTCGAGTCATTATCAAAAGAAAATGATGGTGAATTAGGAGGAGGCATGGGCACATCCAAATAATCAGCTATCATCTGTGGAGTCACAGTGATAGACTTCCCTCTAACCCTAGACACAATCTCAAATGATTCGGTGTTCACAGTGTGGACACCCATGTAGAAACTCTTAACAAGTGAGGGTATAAATAGCTTAATGGGCTCAAAAAAGCGACCTAACTTATGAAATTGAATCATTTGAATGAAGAGAGTGTCGGTCATACCCTTAGGAATTACTTGACGCTCACAAATGACGGGACGCCGCTCATAAACTTCCTCCTTAGTGAGCTTGGCATGTGCAAAGGAGGGTTCCTCATCCAGTGGGTCTTCAACAGTGAGTGGATTGGGAAGGTTCGCTTGCTCTTGAGGAGAGAGAGGAGCATTCTTCCTCTTTTTGGCAGCGGGGGCCTTGCCCTTCCCTTTGGAGGATGAACCTCCATGTCTAGACCCTTCACCACCAGCCATGGTGAAGATGACCACGCGAACCCATAGAAATCCAAGGCAGAGAACACAAATGTCAAGCAATGAGGTACTCATAGTGTGAGAAAATGATTGGAATGAGGGAAAAAGACTTTGAACAGAGAATACAGAGGAGAGAGAAGGCTCACAAGACTGAAAAATGCGGGAGAAAGTGAACAGTGCACTTTGAAATTTGCCCTAAATAATGAAATTCCTCGAAGTTGGATCGATCCAAGTGAGGACTGGATCGATCCACTAAGCCTGAGCACGAGACAAAGGTAAGGGAAACCAACTCTGGATCGATCCAAGGTGGAGCTGGATCGATCCACTAAGCCTGAATGCGAGATAAATGAGATGAAACACCATGCTGGATCGATCCAAGGTGTAGCTGGATCGATCCAATTTTCACTTACAGAAAGCATGTTTTGAGAAAAAATGATCCAAATTGATTTAGATTGATCCAGGCAAGAGCTGGATCGATCCAACAGCCTTCAATACATCAGGTAGAGACATGAGATGCCCTCTGGATCGATCCAGATCAGCAGTGGATCGATCCACTAAGTGAAAAATACACATAAATCAGTTTTATCAGCAAAAATTACTTGAGGAATGGAGACTTAGATGCAAGAATAATTGTATACCAATGAACAAGAGGCATTTCAAAACAAGATTTCAGCAAGGAACAAAACCTATTGACATAACATTTTGACAAACTACCAAGAAACTGAAAATTTAGGCTACAGACATGAAAAAAATGGATATGATTAGACAATGATCACCATCATCATGCAAAAAGGATATCATCACAAGATTGAATATTGTAATATGAGAATCCAAAGAAGTGAGTGTGTGCAATGGTAAGATCAATTCATAGCCATGTATAAATGAGATAATGTAGACTCAAAATGATTTGAAAAATTATGCAATGATTGTGAATATAGAAGTCAAACCAAGTAGGTGAGGACAACGAACTCCTCATCAAGATATCAAAAAGCTGAACAAAGAATCCCAGAGAATACACATGAAGATCATGAAATAGGATAATCAAGCATTTTAGGGAGAACTTTTGAGCATAATCATGACAGCTTTTCAAGATAGGATTTCTTGTCACAGAATTTGAAGAAGGATCAATTCTCCTCTTCAATATATGTTGGTTTCAAGACAATGAATTTGCAAGAAGATCAATTCTCTTCTTCCATTCATGAGTATATTTCCTTTTCATTGGACATATGAGGCAAATTAAACCATGACCCAAATTGATTGGGAATGAAAGTATAGAGTGAGAAATCCCATAACCCAAGATGATGTGGATACTTGAAGAGAAGATAGTTCAGACTACTTATGGGTCAATCTATATCACAAATACATAGAATAATGATCATCCCATTTGATTCCAAACATCATGAGAGTTATAACATAGAATCAACACAATCAAACCAAGAGTGCAGGAGATTTTCAGATTCAATCACATTGAACAATATACAATAAGGAGATGATATAAAATGCACATGATAATACCAAGATAAACTCATATTCAGTGTGATTATCATGCTTGTATCCTATACTCCAGTAACTTCAATCAATCATACAAATCCCCAAAGCTGTTCTCAAGTATTCAAATCTAGCATTATCAAGAGGTTTTGTGAGAAGATCAGCAAGTTGATTTGTAGATGATACAAATTGCATAGACAGCACTTTATTTTCAACCAAGTCTCTTATGAAATGATGTCTTATGTCAATATGTTTGGTTCTAGAGTGCTGAACAGGGTTTTTGGAAATATTGATTGCACTCTCATTGTCACAAAATACAACTAAACTTGAATCCTTGACTCCATAGTCACTCAACATTTGTTTCATCCACAACAATTGTGCACAGCATGCACCAGCAGCAATGTATTCAGCTTCAGCTGTTGACAGAGCAATGGAATTTTGTTTCTTACTGTGCCAAGAAACCAAGGAATTTCCAACATAAAAGCAACCTCCAGAGGTGCTTTTCCTGTCAGCCACATTTCCAGCCCAGTCGGCATCAGAATATGCAGCAAGATTAAGATTGGTATCCCTCGAATACCAAAGACCATAACCCTGTGTGCCACTCACATAGCGAATGATTCGCTTGACAGCATGAAGATGAGACTCTTTAGGATTAGACTGGAACCTAGCACAAACTCCAACACTGTATGAAATGTCAGGTCTACTAGCTGTAAGGTAGAGCAAGCTACCTATCATGCTTCGAAATAAGGTTTGACCTACATCCTTTCCACTTTCATCCTTGGAAAGTTTTGTGCTAGTGCTCATTGGTGACCTAGCATGTTTAGCACTTTCAAGTCCAAACTTTTTGACAAGTTCCTTAGCATATTTGGATTGGGAAACAAAGATCCCATCATCCATTTGTCTAACTTGCAACCCTAGGAAGTAAGTTAATTCACCAACCATGCTCATTTCAAACTCTCTCTTCATCTCTTCAGAGAAACTATGAGCAAGTGTATTCAAAGTTGATCCAAAAACAATATCATCAACATACACTTGAGCAACAACAATTGACCCTTGCACAGATTTTATGAACAAAGTTTTATCCACACTTCCTCTAGTGAAACCCCTCTCTAGAAGATATGATGTCAGCCTCTCATACCAAGCTCTTGGAGCTTGTTTGAGACCATACAAGGCTTTCTTCAGCTTGTAGACATGAGTGGGATGATGTGGATCTTCAAACCCTTTAGGTTGTTCCACAAACACATCTTCTTGAAGAAATCCATTCCAGAAGGCATTTTTCACATCCATTTGAAATAGAGTGAAATTGAGATGACATGCAACAGATAACAACAAGCGAACAGACTCAAGTCTAGCAACAGGAGCAAAAGTTTCATCAAAATCTATACCTTCTTCCTGAGTATACCCCTGTGCAACAAGCCTAGCCTTGTTTCTAACAATGACACCAGATTCATCAGTCTTATTTTTAAAAATCCATTTAGTTCCAATGACATTCTTATTTGATGGTCTAGGAACTAAATCCCAAACATCATTTTTGACAAACTGATGAAGCTCTTCTTGCATGGCAAGAACCCATTCCTCATCAAGCAAGGCTTCTTTGACATTTTTGGGTTCAATCTTAGAAGTATAACTCAGAAATGTCATCTCATTCTCAATTTGACTCCTAGTTCTAACTCCAACTTCAGGTTTTCCCACTATATTCTCACTAGGATGATATCTTTTGGACCAAGAGTTTGAAGGAATTGAATCATCAACAGGTGTAGAATTTGTCCCTTGATCATCACTACCTTTTTCTCTTTGAACATTAACAACCTCCATATCATATTTTGATGAGCAAGGAGCATTAAATGATTCATCTTCAACATCTACAGATTTGTCAATTTCTTTGCTCACTAAATCATCAATGACCACATTTATCGACTCCATCACAGTAGATGTCCTAAGATTGAATACTCTATAGGCACGGCTGTTTGTGGAGTATCCTAGAAGAAAACCATCATCACTCCTAGAGTCAAATTTTCCTAAGGATTCTCTATCCCTAAGAATGTAACATTTACTACCAAAGACTCTAAAATATTTCAAATTGGGTTTCTTTCCTTTCCATAATTCATATGGAGAGCATTGGGTGTGAGGCCTCACATAAACTCTATTGATGATATAACAAGCAGTATTGACAGCCTCAGCCCAAAAATGTTTGGCTAAAGATTTGCTCAAAAGCATGACACGAGCCATTTCTTGAATGACTCTGTTTTTCCTTTCAACAACACCATTTTGCTGAGGTGTTTTGGGGGCAGAAAATTCATGATTAATGCCCTCACTGTCACAAAATTCACTAAACTCTGAGTTTTCAAACTCCCTTCCATGATCACTTCTTAACCTAATGATTTGATTGATAGTACACCCTTTCTCAATTTGAAGCTGCCTACACAAGGCTTTGAAGTTTTCAAAACAATCAGATTTTTCTCTCAAAAATTTTACCCAAGAGAATCTAGAGAAATCATCAACCATCACAAAAATGTATCTCTTTCCTCCTAAACTTTCAGTTCTCATTGGACCCATGAGATCAACATGAACAAGTTCTAGAGGTCTAGATGTGTTAATACCACTTGTTTTCTTATGAGACACTCTAATTTGTTTGCCCTTTTGACATGGTCCACATACACTTTCCTCAATTTTGTCAAACTTAGGAACTCCTCTAACAATTTCATTTTTTGACAATTTCGAGAGATCTTTGAAATTTATGTGACCAAGACGTTGATGCCAAAGCTCAACATCATCAACTTTGGCTCTATTACAAACTAGAGACTCATTTGGAACTATTCCATAACAGTTGTCACTTGTTCTTTTTCCTTCAAGAACACACTTCCCATCTTTACCAAAGACACGACATGTAGCCTTAGTGAAGTTCACTGAAAAATTACTGTCACAAAGATGACTAATGCTAATGAGATTAGCTTTAAGACCATCAACAAAAAGAACATCTTCAAGCTTAGGAAAGCCATGAGATTCAACAATCCCTTTACCTTGAATGTTTAATCTATTACCATCACCAAAAGTGACAGTCCCTCCATTACACTCTTCAAGGTGAACAAATAAGGATTTGTCACCTGTCATATGACGAGAGCAACCACTATCAAAATACCACTGTTTACTCTCTTTTGCCCTCAAGGCAGTGTGCACGACATTACATTTAAGACTCTCCTTTCTTACCCAAACTCTATTCCCTGTCTTAACCTCATGCAACTTAGGTAGCTTTCTATTTGATCCCAAATCAACTTTTAACCTAGGAGCACTTCTTGGTCTCGACAACTCAAGATTTTTGTGAAGGAGAAAACAATTTGGTCTAATGTGACCAACTTTTCCACAATGATGACAAGTAGGTGAGAATTGCCTAACTCGACCCCTATTCATCAACTTGAAACAATTTGGTCTTGAATGACCAATGACACCACAGTGATGACAAATCACTTTCTTTTGAGAGACACTCTTCACTTGGGTTTTACCTTTTCTAGGACAATTAGGTCTTATGTGTCCTACAACACCACAAGAGTGACATGTGGGAATCTTCTTGAATGAATTTGGATTGAAGTGAGTCCTTTTATGACTAGGTTGAGACAAAGTCTCATTTTCAAGAGATGACTTGGAAGAAGGAACAAACTTGGTTCCTGAGGTTGATGGACCACTAGATGGTCCAACATAGCCTAGTCCAGATTTATCACTAAAGAACTTCCCAATGCTAAGAATGTGATCCAATTTTTTACTCCCATTGGACAATTTCAACAATGTTTCATTTGCTAATTCCAATTCCTTTTCAAGATTTCTAATCTTCAAACACAAACAACTATTACTCTCAATTTCTGACTTGAGTCTTAATTCAAGACTCTTTACTTCTTTTTGATACTCACTCACTTTTGACACACAAGATTCATTATCCTGTTTCAAAACAATAAGTCTATCATTCAAAGCAAATTTTTCAGTTTTCACATCTTGTATGTGAACCACATGATTTTTCAGCTCTTCTTTGAGTATCTCAATTTCACTCTCATCAGATTTGGCTTTCAAGGCCAAAGACACATTTTTCTTTTTCAGTTGAAATGCCTCTTCATACAGGTTATCATAGGCCTTTTGAAGCTCAGTTTCATCATCCTCTAGACTTTCAGACTCATCACTAGACACTCCTAGCAATAACTCTAAGTCATCTATATCCTTTTTGTTGGATGACACCTCATGTGTTTCCAAAGACACAACAAAAGCTTTCAACTCATTTTCAGAAGTAACATCAGACAATTGATTATCCAAGCACATACAAGCACCAATAAGATCATTAAGAGCAATAGAATTTATATCTTGACAATTAGCAAACTCAACAACTTTCATAGAGAGTTCAAAGGACAAGGATTTCACAATTTTGTCAGCAATTTTTGAATCATCCACTTTTTCTCCTAAGTCATTCAAGGAATTTACAATGTCACAGAGTTTTGTGTGGAAATTACAAAAACTTTCATGGTCACTCATCTTGATAACATCAAATTGATTCAATAGACTATTTAGTCTATGGTTTTTCTCACATATGCTTCCCTCATAAACAATCACAAGATGATCCCAAGCTTGTTTTGATGTTTCAAAATTTTCAATTAGCTTAAGATCATGATCATTTAGAGCCTCACATATAAATTTGAAACCAATTTTATTCCAATTTTGAGATTCAATTTCATCCCGATTCCAATTTTCAAGAGGTTTCAAGATGAGTTCACCATCAGTGTTTAACATGGGATGTGACCAACCCATTTCCACACTTTTCCACACATTAACATCAATGGATTCTAGAAAAATTTTCATCTTGATTTTCCAGTACATGAACTTAATGTTCTCCAATCTTGGGGGTTTTTGAACACAAGTGGATTCACACATAGAATTTGTGGTCACAACAAAAGCAGTGAAATTACCCTCCTCATTTTCAGACTCATTCTCGTGAGAGGTATTATTCTCCTCATCACTATCACTCAAGGTAGCATTATGAGCTTTGTTTTGATTTCTTCTCTTTTCAGGACATTCTGCAGCCCTATGACCAGGTTTGTGACAATTGAAACATTCTTTTCCAGTTTTTGAATTCCTATTGTCAACTTTTGCTGATGATGTCCCTTGACCTCTGTCAAACTTTTTATTTTGATTTGAAAAACCTTGTTTAGCTTTGAGATATTTTTTGTATTGTTTAACAAACAGTGCAAGTTCATCATCATTCACATCAAGACCATTTTCAATTGATTTAATATATTCCTTCATTGAAGATAGAGCAATACCTTTGTTTTTAGTTTTTGAATCTTTTAGATTCATTTCAAATGTTTGAATTGATCCAACCAATTCATCCACTCGAATTGAACCTATGTCTTTGCTCTCTTCAATAGCAGTGATTTTGGGTTGAAACCGATCAGGAAGAGATCTCAAAATCTTTTTGACAACTTGAAAATCAGGAATTCTTTCACCAAGATTAAAAGAGGAGTTAACAATGTCACTCAACTTAGCATAAAACTCTGAAAATGTCTCATTTTCTTCCATGCAAATTCTTTCAAATTGAGAAGTGAGCATTTGAAGTTTTGAGTTCTTGACAAGGGTGGTACCTTCATGAGTTATTTTCAAAATATCCCATGCTTCCTTGGATGTTTCACACATCATGATTCTACGATATTCGCTAGCAGTCAAGGCATTGCAAATAGCATTCAGACCTCTACTGTTCCAACTAGCCTTTTCTAATTCTTCCTTTTCCCATAAATCAGCGGGTTTAGGTATGGTGTCCTCACCAACTTTCATAGTGGGAGGGGTCCAACCTCTCTCAACAGTAACCCATACCCTTTCATCTAGTGATTTCAAAAATATCCTCATTCTAGCCTTCCAATAGGCATAATTTGATCCATCGAACTTTGGTGGACGTGTGACAGAATTTCCTTCCTCCATGGGAGAGGGAAATTATGATCTAGAGACCTTATCACCTAGGTGTAAGCCTATCACAGTGAATTAGGCTCTGATACCAATTGAAAAACCTAATCCCTACTAGATCACACGATTTTCAACACTTTTAAAATCAAGTAACAAGTATGAAATAAATCAGCCACACTCAAGAAACATATATATCAAAGTACACAGAATGAATTAACTATCAAGAGGGATCCATGAACACAAGAATCATTCCATCCTTCTTGATAGTTCGAAATCACATCAACAAATAATGATTGAACACACAATATACGTGGAAACCCTTTCGGGAGAAAACCACGGGAGAACAAGAGCAATCCACTATGAAAGAAGAGTTACAGAGATTATACCATAAACTCTATCTCACCAACCCATGGCCTAGTGTACTGAGATCTCCTCAACTCAGTCCATCGAGTCCTCCTTCTTCAAAGCTTGCTCATCAACTACACAAGTAGTCTCACTCTTGATGTCTTCATCCAAGAGCCATGAGAATGATCCTATCTCCACAGATGATTCTCACTCCATGTATGTAAATGTGGTTTCCAAGGTTTCTAATCCATTCTAAGAAGGTTCATAATCAAATTATCAATATTCAAGCTCATACTCAATTTAGAAATGAAGAACAACAGCCATCAAGTGAAGGAACAAAATAGGTCTAGGAATGGAAATGATTTCTGGCGGCTGAGGTCACAGGAATCTCGAGTGACCTATTCCTTTTATAGTAACAACAGTAACCAATGAGAAAACAGGGTTAAAATTAGGTAAAATTAGGGTTTGCACGAACTTGGATCGATCCAGGCAAGGCTTGGATCGATCCAACTTGAACTGGACCAAAAACAACCATTCTGTAAGAAGTTTAACTCGAAACTGGATCGATCCAGCCAAGGCTTGGATCGATCCAACTTGGCCAATTTAAGTTCTTTCAAATATGCATTGTGAAGGTGCAAACAGTGGATCGATCCAGGTCAACCTTGGATAGATCCAAGCATTCCTAACTTCCTAATTTACACAGTTGCAAAGCATGGGATCGATCCAGATCAACCTTGGATCGATCCAGGTATTCAAAAACCCTGATTTTTACAAGTTTGAACATGCATATGATGGAATCTAACCTCCTAGGTTCAAAGCTTAGGTCACTAGGTCACTTACCATCCTAATCCATGAAGATATAGAATCATTTTGCCACGGCTTCACTTGAGATCATCAGTACACATCTATAAATGTACAAACCCAAACCAAGTTTTGAAACGAAACTAGCCAACACACAAACACAAAACCTAACAATCTCCCCCTTTGGCAGTTTCGTGACAAAACAAAATATAAAACAAGAAAAACAGGAAAATGAATCTAAGAAACCTTGAAACAAGATTCACTCCCCCTCACTTGTACAATCGTATAAATAAAACAAAACTAAAACCAACCATGACTGAGGAATCATACATTTCACATCCATCTTGATCTGTTAAACCTGCACACGCTTCACAAACAACCTTATGCAGCATAAAATGAACTGAATATGTAAAGTAGCATATTGACAAAAATATGAAATATTCAAGCGAGAACAATGCTACAAACATCCATAAAACATCAAATTGTATTGATAATCAAGGTAAGTTCAACAATCAGTTCATTTCATCAATTAGTTCATTACAACAGATCCTTTCAAAAGATAACCCAATCAAGGTTACAAAATACATATTTTCCCACCAAACAACCTTAAAAAACTAACAAACCTACAAACAAGCTAAACAAAAGCTAACATAAACTCCCAAAAACTCTCCCCCTTTTTGTCACAAACAGACAAAGGGATCACAGGATGGATGGATCAAATCCAAGGCCACTGTCGTCAAGGGGAGGTGAGGACGGTGCAGTATACCCCGAGCCTGAACCACCGGCAGCATCAGAACGCTGACTAGTGAAGAGGGAAATGAGGTGGTCGATCTTCGCATCAGTGCGAGCCTGACTGACCTCCAAAGCTGCAATGCGCTGATGAAGACCAGCTATAGTCATAGGGTAAACAGGTGGAGCAGGAGGTGGAGCATCAGAGGCAGCAGCAGCAGCAGCAGAAGCAGGAGCAGGAGGAGCATCCTCATCAGAGTCACCTCCAGGAGTAGAGGTATGGCCACGGCTGCGATTAATGCACGCCAAATCAATGGGGCCACGAGTGGGCTTCTCGGGCCTGTCAGATGGAGAAGTCTTCACCCCTAACTTCTTACAAAACTCCGTGATCATGGCTCCATACGGCAAGGCCGTCTTGACCTCATGAGCTCGAGCCACAATACGAATAGTACCCCAAATGAGCTTCGGAAAGTTGATAACAGCTCCATTCATGAAGGCATAATACAACCGAGCCTTGGAGTGCTCAAAATGGACTCGACTACCCCCGGGAAATAAATTCCACCATAAAATGATGTTCAAGGCACGAAATTCTTCCTTGAGGTTGCCTTGAACGAATTTCCCATTTTTTAACCCGGCAGAGGTACACAAAGAATGGACAAGCAGGTCATCACTCACAGTCGAGTCATTATCAAAAGAAAATGATGGTGAATTAGGAGGAGGCATGGGCACATCCAAATAATCAGCTATCATCTGTGGAGTCACAGTGATAGACTTCCCTCTAACCCTAGACACAATCTCAAATGATTCGGTGTTCACAGTGTGGACACCCATGTAGAAACTCTTAACAAGTGAGGGTATAAATAGCTTAATGGGCTCAAAAAAGCGACCTAACTTATGAAATTGAATCATTTGAATGAAGAGAGTGTCGGTCATACCCTTAGGAATTACTTGACGCTCACAAATGACGGGACGCCGCTCATAAACTTCCTCCTTAGTGAGCTTGGCATGTGCAAAGGAGGGTTCCTCATCCAGTGGGTCTTCAACAGTGAGTGGATTGGGAAGGTTCGCTTGCTCTTGAGGAGAGAGAGGAGCATTCTTCCTCTTTTTGGCAGCGGGGGCCTTGCCCTTCCCTTTGGAGGATGAACCTCCATGTCTAGACCCTTCACCACCAGCCATGGTGAAGATGACCACGCGAACCCATAGAAATCCAAGGCAGAGAACACAAATGTCAAGCAATGAGGTACTCATAGTGTGAGAAAATGATTGGAATGAGGGAAAAAGACTTTGAACAGAGAATACAGAGGAGAGAGAAGGCTCACAAGACTGAAAAATGCGGGAGAAAGTGAACAGTGCACTTTGAAATTTGCCCTAAATAATGAAATTCCTCGAAGTTGGATCGATCCAAGTGAGGACTGGATCGATCCACTAAGCCTGAGCACGAGACAAAGGTAAGGGAAACCAACTCTGGATCGATCCAAGGTGGAGCTGGATCGATCCACTAAGCCTGAATGCGAGATAAATGAGATGAAACACCATGCTGGATCGATCCAAGGTGTAGCTGGATCGATCCAATTTTCACTTACAGAAAGCATGTTTTGAGAAAAAATGATCCAAATTGATTTAGATTGATCCAGGCAAGAGCTGGATCGATCCAACAGCCTTCAATACATCAGGTAGAGACATGAGATGCCCTCTGGATCGATCCAGATCAGCAGTGGATCGATCCACTAAGTGAAAAATACACATAAATCAGTTTTATCAGCAAAAATTACTTGAGGAATGGAGACTTAGATGCAAGAATAATTGTATACCAATGAACAAGAGGCATTTCAAAACAAGATTTCAGCAAGGAACAAAACCTATTGACATAACATTTTGACAAACTACCAAGAAACTGAAAATTTAGGCTACAGACATGAAAAAAATGGATATGATTAGACAATGATCACCATCATCATGCAAAAAGGATATCATCACAAGATTGAATATTGTAATATGAGAATCCAAAGAAGTGAGTGTGTGCAATGGTAAGATCAATTCATAGCCATGTATAAATGAGATAATGTAGACTCAAAATGATTTGAAAAATTATGCAATGATTGTGAATATAGAAGTCAAACCAAGTAGGTGAGGACAACGAACTCCTCATCAAGATATCAAAAAGCTGAACAAAGAATCCCAGAGAATACACATGAAGATCATGAAATAGGATAATCAAGCATTTTAGGGAGAACTTTTGAGCATAATCATGACAGCTTTTCAAGATAGGATTTCTTGTCACAGAATTTGAAGAAGGATCAATTCTCCTCTTCAATATATGTTGGTTTCAAGACAATGAATTTGCAAGAAGATCAATTCTCTTCTTCCATTCATGAGTATATTTCCTTTTCATTGGACATATGAGGCAAATTAAACCATGACCCAAATTGATTGGGAATGAAAGTATAGAGTGAGAAATCCCATAACCCAAGATGATGTGGATACTTGAAGAGAAGATAGTTCAGACTACTTATGGGTCAATCTATATCACAAATACATAGAATAATGATCATCCCATTTGATTCCAAACATCATGAGAGTTATAACATAGAATCAACACAATCAAACCAAGAGTGCAGGAGATTTTCAGATTCAATCACATTGAACAATATACAATAAGGAGATGATATAAAATGCACATGATAATACCAAGATAAACTCATATTCAGTGTGATTATCATGCTTGTATCCTATACTCCAGTAACTTCAATCAATCATACAAATCCCCAAAGCTGTTCTCAAGTATTCAAATCTAGCATTATCAAGAGGTTTTGTGAGAAGATCAGCAAGTTGATTTGTAGATGATACAAATTGCATAGACAGCACTTTATTTTCAACCAAGTCTCTTATGAAATGATGTCTTATGTCAATATGTTTGGTTCTAGAGTGCTGAACAGGGTTTTTGGAAATATTGATTGCACTCTCATTGTCACAAAATACAACTAAACTTGAATCCTTGACTCCATAGTCACTCAACATTTGTTTCATCCACAACAATTGTGCACAGCATGCACCAGCAGCAATGTATTCAGCTTCAGCTGTTGACAGAGCAATGGAATTTTGTTTCTTACTGTGCCAAGAAACCAAGGAATTTCCAACATAAAAGCAACCTCCAGAGGTGCTTTTCCTGTCAGCCACATTTCCAGCCCAGTCGGCATCAGAATATGCAGCAAGATTAAGATTGGTATCCCTCGAATACCAAAGACCATAACCCTGTGTGCCACTCACATAGCGAATGATTCGCTTGACAGCATGAAGATGAGACTCTTTAGGATTAGACTGGAACCTAGCACAAACTCCAACACTGTATGAAATGTCAGGTCTACTAGCTGTAAGGTAGAGCAAGCTACCTATCATGCTTCGAAATAAGGTTTGACCTACATCCTTTCCACTTTCATCCTTGGAAAGTTTTGTGCTAGTGCTCATTGGTGACCTAGCATGTTTAGCACTTTCAAGTCCAAACTTTTTGACAAGTTCCTTAGCATATTTGGATTGGGAAACAAAGATCCCATCATCCATTTGTCTAACTTGCAACCCTAGGAAGTAAGTTAATTCACCAACCATGCTCATTTCAAACTCTCTCTTCATCTCTTCAGAGAAACTATGAGCAAGTGTATTCAAAGTTGATCCAAAAACAATATCATCAACATACACTTGAGCAACAACAATTGACCCTTGCACAGATTTTATGAACAAAGTTTTATCCACACTTCCTCTAGTGAAACCCCTCTCTAGAAGATATGATGTCAGCCTCTCATACCAAGCTCTTGGAGCTTGTTTGAGACCATACAAGGCTTTCTTCAGCTTGTAGACATGAGTGGGATGATGTGGATCTTCAAACCCTTTAGGTTGTTCCACAAACACATCTTCTTGAAGAAATCCATTCCAGAAGGCATTTTTCACATCCATTTGAAATAGAGTGAAATTGAGATGACATGCAACAGATAACAACAAGCGAACAGACTCAAGTCTAGCAACAGGAGCAAAAGTTTCATCAAAATCTATACCTTCTTCCTGAGTATACCCCTGTGCAACAAGCCTAGCCTTGTTTCTAACAATGACACCAGATTCATCAGTCTTATTTTTAAAAATCCATTTAGTTCCAATGACATTCTTATTTGATGGTCTAGGAACTAAATCCCAAACATCATTTTTGACAAACTGATGAAGCTCTTCTTGCATGGCAAGAACCCATTCCTCATCAAGCAAGGCTTCTTTGACATTTTTGGGTTCAATCTTAGAAGTATAACTCAGAAATGTCATCTCATTCTCAATTTGACTCCTAGTTCTAACTCCAACTTCAGGTTTTCCCACTATATTCTCACTAGGATGATATCTTTTGGACCAAGAGTTTGAAGGAATTGAATCATCAACAGGTGTAGAATTTGTCCCTTGATCATCACTACCTTTTTCTCTTTGAACATTAACAACCTCCATATCATATTTTGATGAGCAAGGAGCATTAAATGATTCATCTTCAACATCTACAGATTTGTCAATTTCTTTGCTCACTAAATCATCAATGACCACATTTATCGACTCCATCACAGTAGATGTCCTAAGATTGAATACTCTATAGGCACGGCTGTTTGTGGAGTATCCTAGAAGAAAACCATCATCACTCCTAGAGTCAAATTTTCCTAAGGATTCTCTATCCCTAAGAATGTAACATTTACTACCAAAGACTCTAAAATATTTCAAATTGGGTTTCTTTCCTTTCCATAATTCATATGGAGAGCATTGGGTGTGAGGCCTCACATAAACTCTATTGATGATATAACAAGCAGTATTGACAGCCTCAGCCCAAAAATGTTTGGCTAAAGATTTGCTCAAAAGCATGACACGAGCCATTTCTTGAATGACTCTGTTTTTCCTTTCAACAACACCATTTTGCTGAGGTGTTTTGGGGGCAGAAAATTCATGATTAATGCCCTCACTGTCACAAAATTCACTAAACTCTGAGTTTTCAAACTCCCTTCCATGATCACTTCTTAACCTAATGATTTGATTGATAGTACACCCTTTCTCAATTTGAAGCTGCCTACACAAGGCTTTGAAGTTTTCAAAACAATCAGATTTTTCTCTCAAAAATTTTACCCAAGAGAATCTAGAGAAATCATCAACCATCACAAAAATGTATCTCTTTCCTCCTAAACTTTCAGTTCTCATTGGACCCATGAGATCAACATGAACAAGTTCTAGAGGTCTAGATGTGTTAATACCACTTGTTTTCTTATGAGACACTCTAATTTGTTTGCCCTTTTGACATGGTCCACATACACTTTCCTCAATTTTGTCAAACTTAGGAACTCCTCTAACAATTTCATTTTTTGACAATTTCGAGAGATCTTTGAAATTTATGTGACCAAGACGTTGATGCCAAAGCTCAACATCATCAACTTTGGCTCTATTACAAACTAGAGACTCATTTGGAACTATTCCATAACAGTTGTCACTTGTTCTTTTTCCTTCAAGAACACACTTCCCATCTTTACCAAAGACACGACATGTAGCCTTAGTGAAGTTCACTGAAAAATTACTGTCACAAAGATGACTAATGCTAATGAGATTAGCTTTAAGACCATCAACAAAAAGAACATCTTCAAGCTTAGGAAAGCCATGAGATTCAACAATCCCTTTACCTTGAATGTTTAATCTATTACCATCACCAAAAGTGACAGTCCCTCCATTACACTCTTCAAGGTGAACAAATAAGGATTTGTCACCTGTCATATGACGAGAGCAACCACTATCAAAATACCACTGTTTACTCTCTTTTGCCCTCAAGGCAGTGTGCACGACATTACATTTAAGACTCTCCTTTCTTACCCAAACTCTATTCCCTGTCTTAACCTCATGCAACTTAGGTAGCTTTCTATTTGATCCCAAATCAACTTTTAACCTAGGAGCACTTCTTGGTCTCGACAACTCAAGATTTTTGTGAAGGAGAAAACAATTTGGTCTAATGTGACCAACTTTTCCACAATGATGACAAGTAGGTGAGAATTGCCTAACTCGACCCCTATTCATCAACTTGAAACAATTTGGTCTTGAATGACCAATGACACCACAGTGATGACAAATCACTTTCTTTTGAGAGACACTCTTCACTTGGGTTTTACCTTTTCTAGGACAATTAGGTCTTATGTGTCCTACAACACCACAAGAGTGACATGTGGGAATCTTCTTGAATGAATTTGGATTGAAGTGAGTCCTTTTATGACTAGGTTGAGACAAAGTCTCATTTTCAAGAGATGACTTGGAAGAAGGAACAAACTTGGTTCCTGAGGTTGATGGACCACTAGATGGTCCAACATAGCCTAGTCCAGATTTATCACTAAAGAACTTCCCAATGCTAAGAATGTGATCCAATTTTTTACTCCCATTGGACAATTTCAACAATGTTTCATTTGCTAATTCCAATTCCTTTTCAAGATTTCTAATCTTCAAACACAAACAACTATTACTCTCAATTTCTGACTTGAGTCTTAATTCAAGACTCTTTACTTCTTTTTGATACTCACTCACTTTTGACACACAAGATTCATTATCCTGTTTCAAAACAATAAGTCTATCATTCAAAGCAAATTTTTCAGTTTTCACATCTTGTATGTGAACCACATGATTTTTCAGCTCTTCTTTGAGTATCTCAATTTCACTCTCATCAGATTTGGCTTTCAAGGCCAAAGACACATTTTTCTTTTTCAGTTGAAATGCCTCTTCATACAGGTTATCATAGGCCTTTTGAAGCTCAGTTTCATCATCCTCTAGACTTTCAGACTCATCACTAGACACTCCTAGCAATAACTCTAAGTCATCTATATCCTTTTTGTTGGATGACACCTCATGTGTTTCCAAAGACACAACAAAAGCTTTCAACTCATTTTCAGAAGTAACATCAGACAATTGATTATCCAAGCACATACAAGCACCAATAAGATCATTAAGAGCAATAGAATTTATATCTTGACAATTAGCAAACTCAACAACTTTCATAGAGAGTTCAAAGGACAAGGATTTCACAATTTTGTCAGCAATTTTTGAATCATCCACTTTTTCTCCTAAGTCATTCAAGGAATTTACAATGTCACAGAGTTTTGTGTGGAAATTACAAAAACTTTCATGGTCACTCATCTTGATAACATCAAATTGATTCAATAGACTATTTAGTCTATGGTTTTTCTCACATATGCTTCCCTCATAAACAATCACAAGATGATCCCAAGCTTGTTTTGATGTTTCAAAATTTTCAATTAGCTTAAGATCATGATCATTTAGAGCCTCACATATAAATTTGAAACCAATTTTATTCCAATTTTGAGATTCAATTTCATCCCGATTCCAATTTTCAAGAGGTTTCAAGATGAGTTCACCATCAGTGTTTAACATGGGATGTGACCAACCCATTTCCACACTTTTCCACACATTAACATCAATGGATTCTAGAAAAATTTTCATCTTGATTTTCCAGTACATGAACTTAATGTTCTCCAATCTTGGGGGTTTTTGAACACAAGTGGATTCACACATAGAATTTGTGGTCACAACAAAAGCAGTGAAATTACCCTCCTCATTTTCAGACTCATTCTCGTGAGAGGTATTATTCTCCTCATCACTATCACTCAAGGTAGCATTATGAGCTTTGTTTTGATTTCTTCTCTTTTCAGGACATTCTGCAGCCCTATGACCAGGTTTGTGACAATTGAAACATTCTTTTCCAGTTTTTGAATTCCTATTGTCAACTTTTGCTGATGATGTCCCTTGACCTCTGTCAAACTTTTTATTTTGATTTGAAAAACCTTGTTTAGCTTTGAGATATTTTTTGTATTGTTTAACAAACAGTGCAAGTTCATCATCATTCACATCAAGACCATTTTCAATTGATTTAATATATTCCTTCATTGAAGATAGAGCAATACCTTTGTTTTTAGTTTTTGAATCTTTTAGATTCATTTCAAATGTTTGAATTGATCCAACCAATTCATCCACTCGAATTGAACCTATGTCTTTGCTCTCTTCAATAGCAGTGATTTTGGGTTGAAACCGATCAGGAAGAGATCTCAAAATCTTTTTGACAACTTGAAAATCAGGAATTCTTTCACCAAGATTAAAAGAGGAGTTAACAATGTCACTCAACTTAGCATAAAACTCTGAAAATGTCTCATTTTCTTCCATGCAAATTCTTTCAAATTGAGAAGTGAGCATTTGAAGTTTTGAGTTCTTGACAAGGGTGGTACCTTCATGAGTTATTTTCAAAATATCCCATGCTTCCTTGGATGTTTCACACATCATGATTCTACGATATTCGCTAGCAGTCAAGGCATTGCAAATAGCATTCAGACCTCTACTGTTCCAACTAGCCTTTTCTAATTCTTCCTTTTCCCATAAATCAGCGGGTTTAGGTATGGTGTCCTCACCAACTTTCATAGTGGGAGGGGTCCAACCTCTCTCAACAGTAACCCATACCCTTTCATCTAGTGATTTCAAAAATATCCTCATTCTAGCCTTCCAATAGGCATAATTTGATCCATCGAACTTTGGTGGACGTGTGACAGAATTTCCTTCCTCCATGGGAGAGGGAAATTATGATCTAGAGACCTTATCACCTAGGTGTAAGCCTATCACAGTGAATTAGGCTCTGATACCAATTGAAAAACCTAATCCCTACTAGATCACACGATTTTCAACACTTTTAAAATCAAGTAACAAGTATGAAATAAATCAGCCACACTCAAGAAACATATATATCAAAGTACACAGAATGAATTAACTATCAAGAGGGATCCATGAACACAAGAATCATTCCATCCTTCTTGATAGTT
>JAESVK010049208.1:0-10567 GCA_017140935.1 Hamamelis virginiana | reverse complement strand
CTCAGCTGGCCCAGATGGCCCTGTCTCAGCTGGCCCAGATGGCCCTGAAGTAGTCTCGACAGGCTCCGATGGCACTGTCTCAGTAACTGCTGGCTGAGATGCTAGCTGTGGTGGCTCTGGTAATGTGCCCTGACGCCTCAATAATGCAGACTGAGCAGCTCTCAAACTCCTCGTCAAAGTGACTGGAGTAATAGGTCCCTCTCCCCATAAACTCTGCTCCGATGACTTACACCCAGCCTCAATGCATCGCTGTGTAATCATCTGGGGAAAGGGCATGTTCTGCTGTGGTGGACAAAGCTGGATAAACGAACGCATCTCCCTAAAGATCAGATGGGCAATGTCAATCTCGTCCTTACCCATAAAAGCTATCAACAACCTGATCATATCCAAGTGGATGCTGCTATCCGTCCCTCGAGGTCTCAAGTTGCATAAAAGCAACTTGATCATCACCGCATAGATGGTCTTCATAGTGCCACTCGTGAAATTGCCCCCGGAGTAACGAGCTGGGTCAACACAGACAATCTGAGCACACTGGGCTGGTGACAACAGAGGGTGCTCAATATCATCCTCAGCAGGAGGAAATGTAATGGATGCAGGAACAGGGCGCTCACAACCCAGGTACTGTGCAATCCAATCCACAGATAGCTCGACTGACCGCTTGCCCACTTGGGCAACCAACATCTCATCATCACGCTCGTGTGTCCGTGCGACCGAATAAAACTCTCGCACTAAAGAGGGTTTATAACCCTTTCCCTTCGTCAACCAAGCTGTGAGGTGTCGCCACTCCAGACGAGTCACAAGAGGTGTTTCTTCCAAAAACTTCGAGGCATCCACAAACCTCTCCACATTAAACTTCTTTTCTTTCAGCACATCTGCCCAACTCTTTTACCTCTGTTTTCTGTTTTTTCTGTGGTGGTGGTCTTTCTTTTCGGGAAGTACCAGACCATTTGGCGGGCCTAGATGTCAGAGGCTTTTTGATGCCCCCAGTAATGCCAATAGTCGGGTGCTCGGTGTCCACCTCATACGGGTCAAAGAACTCGCTGTCATCATCAGACTGGACCCTAGAATCTGACCCAAGAGGTCGTCGGAACGTAGGATCAGAGGCGGACTCGCTGTCCGAATCAGTGCTGTCCTCATAAACTACCCTCTGTCCCTTACCCACAGACGGGTTCTTCGTACGCGCCGGTCTAACTGGCGGTACCTCTCGAACGATAGGCCCTGTCTCCGGC
Source organism: Hamamelis virginiana (assembly GCA_017140935.1). NCBI lineage: Eukaryota > Viridiplantae > Streptophyta > Magnoliopsida > Saxifragales > Hamamelidaceae > Hamamelis > Hamamelis virginiana. The sequence continues at coordinate 9,338 of JAESVK010049208.1, read as the reverse complement.
CTCGTCTCCGGCTGATCCGGATGGACTACAACAGATTTCCCTTTATCTAAGGGAACAGCAGGTTGCTTTTGGCGCACCATTCTCAGAATTTCAGAATTTCAAACCGATCACTTCTTCCCACCACAACCTCAATTCACAGACCCAGTATACACAATACGGCACAATTTTTCCACAGCAGCAATATCACAAATAATGAAAAAAAATAATTTCCCTCTAAACACAACCCAAACAAACAACTAAATTTCTACTCCAAAGAGACAAACGTCACAACCACAAGACTGACCTAAATTCCAAAAATTGACGAAGCTGTGAAGAAACCAAAATCCTGAAGCCTCGCCGGAGTTATGACCGGAAAATATGTTTGGTGAGAGCCGGCAGTGAGATGAGGTGAGGTAGTAGCTGTCGTAGTGGCAAGCACTTGTGAAGCTAAGCAGTGGAGATGGTGAGAGGAAGAAAGAGAAGAGAGAGGGAAGCAGAGTTGCACTTGTGCCGGCGGCGGCTGTGGTGGAGACCGGAGGTGGAGCTGGCGGTTGAAGGGTTGTGGGTTTGAAGATGAAAAGGCGCGGGAGAGAGAAAAGGAAATAGGAAGAAAATAGAGAAGAAAAGAAAAGAGAAGGAAAAGAAAATAGAAAGAAAAGAAAAAGGAAGGGAGAAAATAAAAGAGAAGAGAGGCGGTGCCCGCGTGTCCCAAACAAATTTTTTTTAAAATCTGGGTTGGCCCTATCGATAGGGTTGAGGACCTATCGATAGGGGTAAGGCTCGGTCTGCAGGAAATTGAAACTGAGAATGTAACCTATCGATAAGGTATGACCTATCGATAGGCCTATCGATATGGTTGAGGACCTATCGATAGGACTTAGCATTGTCTGCAAGATTTCAAAACTGAGGATGTAACCTATCGATAAGGTATATGACCTATCGATAGGCCTATCGATAGGGTTTCAGACCTATCGATAGGAAGACAGAAAATTGCACCACAAACATCATGTTTCTTCAATTCCAAGCGGCATGAGACATCTCACAAGCTCACATCACTATACGTAAAACGAAACGACTCAAAAACACAATGATCAACCCACGGCTTCCTAAGTAATTGAAAAAATTGGACTTGACGGCTCAAAACCGGGTACAAATGGAGATACGACTGACTTAAACCAAGTGAAAGGCTTACAAACTCAGAATGAAAGCCTAAAATCATATTCTAAAAATTTTGTTTAATGTTCTCAATTGATCACAACTCATCCATGACACATAAGCACTTAATCAATTAAAAATACAATGCACAATCAGTCGAACAACCAAATAGCTGGAATGAGTAAATATGAAAATTTGTGCCCCAGAACAACAAGATTGGCTCAAAATATGCATGAACGGTTATGAATCTCCACTCTAAACGAGGATCTTCGTCACATACTCATCTGCTACAGATAATATTCAAATCGATTCGTGCACGTGCAGTGTAATTAGGAACAAACTAATTCAAAGTTCGGAAATAATTTATGCACAAAGTATAGTATCATGGGTATTATGATGCACAATATTTGAGAAATTGTTGTTAACGACAAGAAATGAGAAAATTTTCCTAGCTGACTGCAAGACAAGAGGCAAAATATATAATCAAAATAATGGAATCACAAATTGAAATGCATGTGAACTCCCACCCTCCAACTTAGATCCTCTCATTGTCCCCAATGAGGAAGAAGAAAGAATGCAAGTCAGAAAGAAAAAGACTCAAACGACATTAAAGTGAAGAATGAACACCCCCTCCAACTTGGTCCTAGCATTGTCCCCAATGACGGAGAATATCAAAGAATGGATCGAGAAGGACGGAAAATTCAAGTACGGACAAAAGCTAATAAAAACTAAGGTTACAACATGGGTTTCCTCCCAAGAAGAGCTAAGTTTAACGTCCTCAGCCAGACGTAGTGGTAGTTCTCAGTCGAACTCATAAGTGGGATCCTCAAGATCCATAGACTTAACCACCATACCATCCCGAGTCAAATCCCCATTCCCAAAGCCTTCAATGTAAGGTTTTAGCCTTTGGCCATTCACCGTAAATGAAGAACCATTACGGGGATTGTGAATCTCAATAGCACCGTGGGGAAAGACATTGGTAGCCGTGTAAGGCCCATCCCATCGAGACCTTAGTTTGCCCGGAAATAATCGCAACTTGGAATTAAAAAGCCAAACTCGTTGATTAGGCTCAAAAGTTTTTCGAGTAATATGTTTATCATGAAATTCCTTCATTTTGGCCTTATAAATTTTTGAACTTTCATATGCCTCGTTGCGAATTTCCTCAAGCTCACTAAGTTGAAGTCGGCGGTGAGAACCCGCTTCCTTTATCTCAAAATTAAACTGACGAATAGCCCAAAGGGCTTTATGTTCGAGCTCAACGGGAAGATGGCATGGTTTGCCATAAACGAGCCGGTAAGGGGACATACCAATGGGAGTTTTATAAGCTGTACGGTAAGCCCAAAGAGCATCGACAAGTCTCAAAGACCAATCTTTACGGTCGGGCTTGACCGTTTTTTCCAAAATATGTTTGATCTCCCGATTGGACACTTCCACTTGCCCACTAGTTTGGGGATGATATGGGGTCGCAACTTTATGGGTAATGGAGTATTTGGCAACAAGTGCCGCAAAAGGTTTATTATTAAAGTGTGAACCTCCATCACTAATGATAGCCCTAGGACACCCGAATCGAGAGAACACGTTCTCTTGAAGGAACTTCAGAACTACCTTATGATCATTTGTCCTAGTGGCAACTGCCTCTACCCATTTAGACACATAATCCACAGCCACTAGAATGTACTCAAAACCATGAGAGATGGGAAAAGGTCCCATGAAATCAATACCCCAAACATCAAAAATTTCTACTATAAGAATCGGGTTCAAAGGCATCATATCTCTCTTAGACATAGAGCCCATCTTCTGGCAATTATCACAGGACCTACAGAAGTCCATAGCATCTCGAAACAGGGTAGGCCAATAGAAACCACATTGAAGAACTTTGGCAGCGGTTTTCTTGCCACTAAAGTGTCCACCACAAGCCAAAGTGTGGCAGAACTTCAAAATCTCATGCACCTCATTCTCAGGGATGCATCGGCGGATCACTTGGTCCGCACAGTACCTAAACAAAATAGGATCCTCCCAAAAATAATTTCTAATTTGTGAAAAGAATCGATCCTTATCCTGTTTGGCCCAAGTAGATGGTATAAGCCCTGTAGCTAAATAGTTAACAATGTGAACGAACCAGGGCAAAGATACCTGAGAGACTGCAAATAACTGCTCGTCGGGAAAAGAATCCCGAATCGGAAGGGTATCACTATCCTTATCAGCTAGAATCCTAGAAAGGTGATCAGCAACTACATTCTCCGACCCTTTCTTATCCTGAATTTCAAAATCGAATTCTTGCAAGAGAAGAATCCATCTAATCAACCTAGGCTTGGTTTCTTTTTTGGAAAGAAGGTACCGTAGAGCAGCATGATCAGAGAAAACAATGACTTTTGACCCTAACAGATAAGAACGGAATTTATCTAAGGCATAGACAACAGCTAGTAACTCTTTTTCAGTGGTGGTGTAGTTCATTTGAGCATCATCAAGAGTTTTACTAGCATAATATATAACTCGAGGAAATTTATCTATCCTTTGACCCAAAACAGCCCCTATAGCGTAGTCAGACGCATCACACATAATCTCAAAAGGATAGGACCAATTCGGGGGCTGCATAATAGGAGCAGTGCTCAAGAGAGAGCGCAGTGTGGTAAAGGCTTTCAGACAAGCCTCATCAAAGACAAAGGGAACATCCTTGGCAAGAAGATTGCACAAGGGCCTAGAGATTTTACTGAAGTCTTTGATAAATCGCCGGTAAAAACCGGCATGTCCAAGGAAGGACCTAATCTGCTTGACCGTGGTAGGGGGTGGCAACTTAGCAATTAAATCAACTTTTGCACGATCAACCTCAATACCACGACTAGATACCACATGTCCCAAGACTATACCTTCACGAACCATAAAATGGCTCTTTTCCCAACTTAGGACCAAATTGGTTTCACAGCAACGCTTTAAAACCTTGGAAAGATTAGAAAGGCATGAATCGAAAGATGAACCAAAGATTGAAAAATCATCCATGAAAACCTCTAGAAAATCTCCAATCATGTCAGAGAAAATGGCCGTCATACATCTTTGGAATGTACTAGGAGCATTGCATAGGCCGAATGACATGCGCCTATAGGCAAAAGTGCCAAAAGGGCAAGTAAAGGTGGTCTTCTCTTGGTCCTCGGGGTATACGGCAATTTGGTTATATCCAGAATAACCATCTAAAAAGCAATAAAAGCTCTGCCCCGCAAGTCTTGCTAGAATTTGGTCAATGAATGGAAGTGGAAAGTGATCCTTCCTAGTCCTAGAATTAAGCTTCTTATAGTCGATGCATACTCGCCACCCAGTGGTAGCTCGAGTAGGGACTAGAATACCCTCTTTATTTGCAACTACAGTTATACCGGACTTTTTAGGCACAACTTGGGTAGGAGCTACCCAAGCACTGTCGGAAATGGGGTAGATGATACCCGCATCCAACAACTTCACAACTTCCTTCATAACCACTTCCTTCATGTTGGGATTGAGCTTTCGCTGCATTTCCCGTGAAGGCATAGCTCCTTCCTCAAGATGGATTCGGTGCATGCAAATAGATGGATCTATACCCCTAAGATCGGCAACCGACCACCCTATGGCTTGTTTATTCTCATCTAGAACTTTCATGAGTTTACTCTCCTGCTCTATACTTAAATCAGAGGCAATGATAACCGGAAGAGAGTCATTATCACCTAGAAACTTATACTTAAGATTTTCCGGTAAAGGTTTCAGCTCAAGTTTCGGGGCAATCTCTAGAGATGTAGGCATGGAAGTACTAGACAATTGAGGCAAGGCCTCGACTTTAGGCTTCCAAGGTAGGTTGCCTAATGCAGGAGTTGACTCGAGAATCTGATTCACCTCTAGGATAGACTGGTCAATATCAAAATCCTCATAATTAAAATGTGCCAGACATGACTCTAAAGGATCCTGAGATAGAATAAAAGGCAAAGCCTCCTCGACTGCATGGTCAATGACATCTACAAATGAGCACTCCTCAAAGTGATGAGGGTGTGTTACAGCATGGTACACTTGAAGCTTAGCCTTCATATTACCAAATGAAACTTCCATGATACCCGACCGACAATGTAGGACTGCATTTGCAGTCACAAGAAGAGGTCGACCTATGATGACAGGAATTTGAGGTCTAGTGGTATTTACAGGCTCCATGTCTAGAACAATAAAATCGGCCGGAAAGACAAAAGACTCGATTTTAACTAACACATCCTGTAACACACCCCTAGGGACCTTGGTTGACCTATCGGCAAACTGTAACACGGTGGGTGTAGGTTTGAGCTCACCGAGCTCCATCTTCTCATACACAGAGTATGGAAGAATATTCACACTGGCCCCATAATCAATCAAGGCCCGGTCTACATAGTGACTCCCTAAGAAGCATGGAATAGTCGGAGTACCCGGGTCTTTACGTTTGACAGGGACGTGGTACTGGACCACAGCACTTGCCACATCCGAGAGGACCGCTGATTTAGCGAAATGCACACGCTCCTTGCGTTGCTGAGTACATAGGTCCTTCAAGAATTTAGCATAAGAAGGGATCTGCTTAATGGCATCTAAGAGTGGAAGATTAATGTGCACTTGCTTAAAAACTTCTAGCATTTCACTCAAAGACGCTCCCTTCTTCTTTCCTCTAACAGGCGCAACTAACGCCGATGGAAATGGAGCCTTGGGCACATAGGATGCCAATGGATCATCAGAACTAGAGGGAAAGTTATCCCTCTTAGGCTCATTCATTACCTCCTTCCCTTTCTCATTCTCACTCTTTTTCTTTTCACTCACTTCCCCAACCTTAGGAACTCTAGACACATTCCCATCCTCATTAACTCTCTCTTCAACCTTATTATCAACAATTTTTCCACTTCTCAAAGTAGTGACCGCTTTTACATCCTCATGATAGTGAGAGTCCTGTGAAGAAGAACTCTCGGCCAAGTGTGCTCCTTTAGGATTATTGATGGGTTGACTCGGAAGTCTTCCCTCCTCTCTACGGCTCAGAGTAGCCGCAATTTGGCCAACTTGAGTCTCTAACTTAGCAATGGATTGTGAATGAGAGCTCAGGAGTTGACTATTAGCTTCTATGTTTTTCAGAGCTTTAAGAACTTGCTCTTCGAAACCACTACTTCTTTGGCTTTGAGGTGTTTGTGATGGATGGACACTTTGATTTTGAGACTGGGATTGAAGGTGAGGTGGTCTATAAGGTGGTGCAGCATTAGAATTTCCCCCTTGGAAGTTGGACCTAGGGGCTTGCTGATAGGTATTACTCGACCCTTGGAACTGGTTTCCTGTCCCTTGGGAAGGTTGAGACCACCGCAAGTTAGGGTGACTCTTCCATCCCGGATTATAATTATTCGAGTAAGGATCATTCCTTGGGTTAGAGAACCCTTGGGCTGCATGGACCTGTTCCTGAACAAACTCGGGGTATTGGGGAGCCATAGGACACGACAGAGTGTCATGACTATTATCTGCACAGATGTCACACACCGCACTCACTGGAGTGACAGACGAAGGAAAAGTCCTAGGTGGTTGACCTTGAGCAGCAAGCAGTTGATCCATTTTCACAGACAATGCCGCCACTTGTTGGTTTATCACTGTGGTACTCTCTACCTCATACACACCCTTCCTAGAATTAGAGGTTGAAGACGAACCTCTATCATTTTGATTCATCGAAGCCATAATGACAGAATCCTCACTGAGAATTTCGAATAAGTCCCATGCCTCCTCGGCACTCTTCCTTAAAATTGCACCTCCACTAGCAGAATTCACTAGACTCTTATCCTTAGCACATAGACCTTGGAAGAATGACTGGACAACTTGCCAATCAGGAATACCATGATGGGGACACAATCGAAGGAGTTCCTTCATTTTCTCCCATGACTCATGAAACGACTCACCCTCTCTCTGAACGAAATGGGTAATAGCATACCTCATTTGAGTGGTACGACCAATAGAGTAGAACCTAGCCAGAAATAATGTCTGAAGGTCAGACCAAGTGGTAACAGGCTCTGTGGTCCTAAGGGTGTTAATCCAGGTTTTGGCTTTATCTCGCAGAGAATACGAGAACAGAAGGAGTTTAATGGCATCAGCAGTGAGACCCTGAATTCTAATGGTGGAACAAATCCCTAAAAACTCAGTAAGGTGATCGTATGGATTCTCCCTATCCAACCCATAGAAGGTTGGTAACATCTGAAGTGTGGCATGACGAATCTCATACTGGACATTTTCAATATTAGGGATTTGGATGCAGGAAGGTGGAGTGAATGCACCAGGCATAAAGTGGTCTCTAATCATCCTAGGTGCTGGTTGGACTTGCTGTGGAACAACAACAGGTCGAGGTGGGTCTTGACCTTGGTTTTCCATTGGAATGACAAATTCTGACCCTAGATCGGGTCGACTCGCTCGAAGAGAACGTAAGGTACTTTCTAACTCTAGGTCAAGCGGTTGTAGGTCAAAAGACACAGACCTTCTATCGTGCATGCAAATAACCCCCCAGATGAATGAGATGCAATGAGTGAATTTAAGAGATTATGAAAATAAACTTGAGATGAGAAGATACTCCCCTCGGTCCCGATTGCTAATCTTTATGCGGTCCTATCCAAAACTTTGACACCTGGGCAAAATTTTATTTATATTTTTAGCAATTTTGGCTTTGGCCTTAGCGCGCAAAATCTTCAGCGGACCTGTAAGTCAACAACCTGAATCGAGAAGAAGGGAAGATCAGTAGAAACAAGAAAATAAAATCCTAGGCTACAACTAAAATGAGATTCATTGTAAATTCTATAACCGTGCAATAGTCCCCGGCAACGGCGCCAAAATTTGATCGGTCCAAACAAGGGAGGTTATTTCCTTGTTCGTGATCAAGATTTAAATTTATAAAACTACTCGTGCTTGTAACCTCAATTCGTTAGAAAAGTAATTAGTGCACGGGTGTCGAACACAGGGACTAATGGCTGAGTTATGAGAAATTATTCTGATTCCGATTTTAGTTACCAAACAGATTCTTGATTTTGAAAGGTTGGTTGTTTGTTTAAACTAGCAAGCATAAAAATATGTTTAAATCTTAATTAAAGGAAAACCCTGGGTTTCGAATCCACTTTAGTTAGGGTGTTATTATGTATATGATTAATGCAAAGGCTTCGCAATCGTTTATGATTGGTGATGATCTAAACTACAAGAATAAATCATCAAAGATATATTACGCTTGTATTCAAATAGTGAACTCATCCAAATAAGGCATAACCTGTCAAGCGAAGCATGCACAGGTTATCCTAATTAGGTATGAGCCAACTAAAGAATACTAACGTATTCAAATAATACTATTGCACAACCGATATGAATATAATCACAGAAAACATTCATATGAAAGGATAAAAGGTTCGTTAAAGAGCGGATTGCATAGAACGACAATCTCTCAAAGTTGTACAATTATCATAACCCCTATTACAAAACCTTGAACCTTAATCAATACATAATCAAACCACTAACCAAGCTTCATCTACACCCAAGGAGAAGAGTTTAGCTGCTCATGATCGGGGCTGCATCACCGGAGGTCTTCGTTCCTTCCATGTGCAGCCAATATCTCCGTTGAACAGTATGAGAATGATGAAAGCAAATATCACAGATGTTTTTCCTGAGTCTGGGATGAAAGACGATACCCTTTAGGTCTCCCAATATGTCTTTAAATAGTGTATTTGCCCTTTTCTCCCGAGCTCTGCCGAATTTCCAGATTCCCACTTGCTAAAAAGGAATTCTAAACACTTTAGGAAACTGCCCGGCTCAAACCTATCGATAGACCTAGAGCCCTATCGATAGCCCTATCGATAGGCCTATCGATAGGCCTAGAGCCCTATCGGTAGGTAATGTGTGCAGATGCTGGAAAACTGCAAAACCTTCAAATCCGAGAGCTTCCCTATCGATAGGGAAGGTAGCCTATCGATAGGCTTGAGTAAATTTTGCATTATAACTTTGAATAATCTGCTTTTCGCGCTCGGTGTTCATCCTGGCATACTACATTTGCTCCCATTCATCCATGTGCTCTCTTTGGGTTGTTAATCTTGGTCTTTCTGATGGAATTTAACCTACACAAGACAAAAAACATACATAAGACTAAAAACTAATCAAATCAAAGTACTTACAGTGTAAAACTCCCGATGTTAGCCTCGAATGCTTTAAAACGAAGCTTGATTGTGGAACAATCA
>JAESVK010049204.1:6221-33488 GCA_017140935.1 Hamamelis virginiana | reverse complement strand
ACTGCATGGGTAGAAAGTTTATTTTGGGTGACATTGGGTTGAGAAGGTGGGGAAATGGTTTTGTTATCTATGAGGTCTTGGACTTTATGGCGAAGGCGGATGAAACGGTTAGTAGTATGGCCTTTGGAGTGATGGATGTTGCAATATTCATTTTCATTGTAATTCTTGGGTAATGGATTGGGTATGGGCCTGGGCTCTAAAGGTTAGAGCAAGCCTTGAGCCTTCAATTTCTCAAAAACTCGATCCAATGGATGTAGAGCTTGGTGAATTTTCTGAATGGTTTATTTCCCAAGGAAAAGGGTTGGGTGAATGAGGCAGGTTGAGATATGGCGTTGATTTCAGTAGCCCTCCCATTGATGACAGGATATCGGTTCTTGTAAGGTTCATCAGTTCCGAGGGCCCCATTGGCTAGGGTGTCCTCTACTTGGGTACCAGCAGCGACCAAGGCTCGTAAATTAGGAAGGTATTGGTAGAACAAGTGTTTATGACAAATTGGGAGCAAATTTTTTACCACCAAGCGGATTTATTCTTCTTTTTCAGGTCGGTTAGGCATTTTGGAAGCCTTGGCCCTCCAACTGGTGATGAAAGCAGAGAAGGTTTCCCTAGATTCTTGCTTAGTAGTTTCCAAATCCCTTCTAGTGACGTCAACCTCCGTGTTATACCTGTAGTGATTGCTGAACTCGATGCATACATCTTTCCATGGCTTCATTCTAGACTCATCCAGTGACAGAAACCATTTTAGATTGGATCCAGCCAGTGTCTCATGGAACATTTGGGCTAGCAGGTCATCGTCAGCCCTTCGAGGGTGCATGGCACTCACATACATCTTCAGGTGGGTCTTGGGACAACCCATCCCATCAAACTTCTCCAACTCAGGCATCCTAAAATGAGTGGGCATACGGGCCTTAGGGAATAGAGATAATGAAGACATATCTACCAAGTCATCGGATTTTCTAATACCTCTCAAAACTTTTTCGAGGGCTTCCACCTTACTACTTAACAAAATGGGCTCGGCGGAAAAGAAGGCAGGGGCCTTGGGCTTGGACTCTTTATCCAGATCAATAGGCTGAACAAATTCTGTACCAGACCTGGTGGACTCAGCAACTACCTTAGGCTGAAAGAAACACTCCTCCTCATCAACATTATAAAATAGGGGATTAGTACGGGCTCGCACCTTATCCTCCTCTTCTTTCTGATGGACTAACTCTTGGACTCCTTTTAAAAGTGCCTCGATCTTCTCATCCACTGTCTTTCCATTAAATTCAGCAACAATAGGGGTACGATCCTCGTGACTAGACATTTCTCAATTAATGGATGAACCTTTCAAGCTAATTAACCGACCACTAGAATCACGACGCCAAGCCAGAATGCTGGGAAAAGAAATGAGAAAGGATTCGAATCAACTGAGAGTTTTCAATAAGAAAAAGGATGAAAAGGATAATAAACTATATGCTCACAAAAATATGGGCCCAAGGCCCACACATCAATCTCACCTTCTCACATTCTATCCTATGAAAATGGGCTTAAAGCCCATGAACGAATCTCATTCCTACAACTCACATCTCAACCTTACCGCAAGCCTATACCTTCTATCTAATTGACATAGGCCTAAAGCCCTCATCCCAATCTCACTGTAGATCTAAACCTTCTATCCAAAGGATATGGGCCTAAAGCCCACGTCTCACATCTTCTCATAAGACTTACAGATCAATACCACTATTTGGGCAGCATAACACTACCACAGGCCTAAGTCCAAGAACATGTAGGGTACTAGGCCTTCATTAAGTACCTTAACTCTTTGAAGACACATCCCTTAAGAGTTTAAGGCATTTCATAAAGGTCTAGTCCTACAGATCCAGGTCCTAATGGTTCTACACACTTCACAATCAAAGCTCAGACAAAACCGGGGGGAAAATTCGGCTGCATAACATTACAATAGTGTGTGATCAGGTAATGTAGGGTATGTGTCCTAGAGACAGTCTACATGGACTAATGCAAAAGGTAGGCTGAGTGTCCCTTACTCGCTCGGTCCAATCGATATACCTAACCACATGTGACATCAGGAATGCCGCGTGGGTCCAACAGTACGTGATTGGTCCGTTTGATATACCAGAGGGTACGTGGCGAGAAGAGTGATGGCTTTCGCATACATGGAACCCGAGAGTCAAAGAAACCGGGCCCAGGGCTAGGCTCATCGTTAGCTTTAGCATACAACGTCCTAAACATGCAGAGTCAATGCACACACAATGCAGAAATAAAAGTCAAACAGTCATGCAAATGCCAGTGGTTGATTTTATTAATTAAGAAATTGAAAAGCCCAAAAATAATTAATTGGAGTTTAGCCATCGACATCCCCAGTGGAGTCTCCAATCTGTGAACCAGCGACCTGAGGGATTTTGGAGGCCGTTCACTTTTTAATCATTGTGGATTGTGGATGATCTTTACCCGTCTCGATTTATCCTTCTCTATTATCCACATTTATCCTTCTCTATTATCCACTCAAGATTGAGTTTTTGAAAAAGGATAAAAGTTTGAGAAAAACTTGGAGCCGCCACCTTATTTTTAAGGAACAAGGAAACCATAAAAAATAGTTTTATTTTCAATAAAACAATGACCCCATATTTTGGAAAAGCATGGTCTTCGAATCAAAATTGGATTCGGGGGCTAGGTTATGAAGTGGGAAGGTTTCAAGGAACTCCTTGTAGGCACTCACCTCACCCTAATTAAAGGTCTCCTAATTAAGTTTGGGCTTTAACAAAATCTCATAAAAACAATCCTATCATATCTAATCAACCAAGAAAATAGTATAGATAATACTAGATAATAGATAATAATAATAAAAAAGAATCAAAATCCTAAAGACCTTAGGAAACATAGAGTCATCCTAAGATTGGACTTGTACCCTATTGACTGCCTACGTACCTTACCAATTTCTTGATAAGAATCAAAGTCCACGTAGTTCGATTACCTAGGACTCTCATATTGTAATGAACCACAAAATCGAAAGAATTCTACCTTATCTAGGACTCTAACTTCGAGAGTTTGAATTAGATCAAAACATTTTTTCATGAATGATGAAATTTCATTCCACTTTGAATTCTTTCAAAATCACTTTTTTAGAATCCTTCTCGACGTAGATTCCTAAGTAAAATAGAACTCTATTCCTATTGTAATTCTTACAACAAAGAAGAGCCCTAAGTGGGGTCAAGTAACCCTCATAATCCTAGAGTCTCTAGCTAGTCCTAGGTTAGTCTAAATACCTAAAATGCTAAAATCATGCATGCTGGAATTTCTAGAAAATACATAAAAAATGCAATAAAGAATGTAAACAATGCATGAAAAATGTCCTAAATGCAATCTAAGTTATCTATGTGAACCTAGGCATGTTTCTAAGTTAATTTTGACCCTAAAAAATGATTTTAATCCACTTTAAGGTTACTTTAAACCTTGGACAGATTTAAATGCAATCAAAAAGTGGATTTAAAACCCATAAAAATAATGAATAAAAAAGGTGTAAATGTCCTAATATGCAATCTAATATGATATACCAAAATAATCATGCATCATGCTTAAAAAACACCAATTTTTAACACAAGGAAAGGAACTTACCTTAGCTTGTTCCCTCGAACACAATTCATATGATATCTCAAGCATTAAACATAAAAATAAATGATATAAACAAACCTATACATGTTCCTATACTAATTTAGCATACTTAAAACAAACTAACTATACTTCGATAAAAACCATAACTGCAGAAAATTTATATGCTAACCTATATGCAACTAACCTTTAATCCTAACCTTTGAATACCCAACTTAGGTACCCATCCCTAGCATGGTAATGGACATAGAAGAAGAAGAAGAAGAAGTATGCAATAAAACTTAAAACCAACTCAATAATTATACTAATCTTTTTTGCTTCCTTCTCCCTTGCTCCTAGCTTCTTCTCTAACCTTCAAAGACTTCAAAAATATAGTTGAGGATGCTAAAGGACTAAATGTTGTACCTTAAGCTTCTACTTTTCAAGTTTGGCTCTTTAAATGCCTTATGTGTTGTGCTAAAACTGATTTCAGGGCTCTCTATTATATGGAAGCTTCAAATTGATCAATGGCTCACATTGAAACTCTTAGGAATAATCCAAGGGCCACAAATCAGTCTTCCAAGGTCTTCAAGTTCGTCCCAGAGCCCCCAAGGCCGAGCTAGACACTTGGCAAAGTCCCAGGAATCAAAAAGACTGAAAAATAGTAGACTAATTTCTCGGGTGACCATCCACCTTAGGACGGTTGGCCGTCCCTCATGGATGGTTGGCCGTCCCTTGGGGGATGGTTATTGAGCCATCAGCCCAAATTTGCCCTATATGGGTCTGTTTCAGCCCGTTTCGATCCGGTTTATGCTTTTTTCGGCTTTTCGGGCCCTTTTTAAGTCCAAATTCGACTATTCAAGCGCCAAAATGATCGTGATTCGATTCTCCATGTTTTGATAAGTGTTTGAAGTGAAAATTCATTGACCAAAGTCGAGGTTTTAGGGAAAATTCAACTAATTAGTTGTTTAGGGCCTACCGGGCCTAAATTAGGGTTTTGAAATCTGCTAACCAATCACTCTCAAAATCATTCATTCTTCTCAAAACAAGTTTTAAAACATTTTAATAAATTGTTTTGAAGCCTTTAAAGGCTTTGATTTGATAAAAAGATCGAATCTCGGTCATTCTCGGTCGAAACCCTAATCTAAGCTTGAAATGGCCTTTTGAGCCTTAACAGCCAATCATGAGCCAGGAGGCTCAACAGACTATGCCACTGATCAACTTAGCTACCAAGCACACCTTAAATATCCATGTCAAAGCCTCGAGACCATTCGGGACAAGATCGACAGTCATTCAGAGCTTTTGTGATTCAAAGGACAGTACTAGCCTTCAAGTCACAAAAAACCTTATTTTCTATCAAGCCTGGCTCAAAATGTCATGAAATTTAACAGGGATATTCCTAGACTCTCTAAAGACCAAATGCAAAAATAATTGACTCAATCTGACCTAAAAATCTACATTCGATAATGACTTTTATTTAACTGCTCACAAGAGTAAAACTAGCAACTTAGGGTTTTAACACCCTATTTCACCTCAAATCACAGGCAACCATTAGTGACCATACTCATGGTAAAAAATGGATGTCTACAATATGTATTTCAAATCTGAAGACATCGATGCAGCTCGAATAATATTTAATATCATTCCTTTGTATCGTGAACATCCTTAATGACAGGCTACGACATGCATAGTTTTGGTGAAGAAGTTCTCCATATTTTTTATGGGATGAAGAGAGCAGGTCTAGTACCTTATGGAATAACCATTGTTGTTGTACTCTATAGAGGGGCTAGATCAGTTGTGCCTGCAAAGAATGTACAAGACAGTACATACAAAAGAAAAGCCCGTACAATATGGTGAGGATCGTGCCCCTCCTCCTCAGACATGTCGCTGAAGGTAATATAAAGAGTGTTCCTTGGAACTGATCTCTTAATAATATCGAAGTCAGCAGCCCCGAGATGGGCATCCAAATAGGCGAGGTTTTGACTTGCATTCTCATAGAAATCCAAAGGACGCCCTCGAATGAGAATCCTCGTAATCATGGTAAAGTCAAGTGGGGTCATAGTCATCTCCCCAAACTCGAAATGGAAAGTATTGGTGGTATCCCACCATAGTTCGGATAAGGCTATGAGAGCCTGCCTGTCCATTTGGTCGTACCAGAGAGAGTCGATAAAGTTTCCAAAACCTATCTCCCTAATAATTTCTTTGGCTTGAGGTTGGAGGGTATCCATCTTTACCCACCAAGTAACGATGCCTTGTAATGAGGACCGGGTCCTAATGTTGAAGTTAGGCTGCAAAGATGAGGTTCAATGGATTAGAGATGTGAAATGGAGATGAGTTATGGTAACTTTTGAAAATAAATTGCTAGCACAAAGAGTAAAACATAAGTGATAAGACAAGTTTTGAGATGGTAAAGTTTGAACATTTTTTAAAGTGTGTCATCTTGTGAGTTAATCTTTGTGCTTTTAATTTTGTTTTAAGAGTTAGCATAACCTATGGATATGTCATATGACCCCTTTTCCTGAGAAATGGATTGAAAGGAAAACCCCAAGAGAATAGAGTTTAAATAGAAACTTTGAATTTAGTGTTTAGCATGAGTATGTTTCGAAGTAAAACCACTTGAAAGCCATAAAAATGACATTTAAGTGAATATTGATTTGAGTGAGAAAACGAGCTAAGTGTTAATTCATGGAAATTTTGGACATGTACACACTTGAAATAGTTTTGGAAACTTGTCATGATATAAAAAATCATTTTTGAAAGCATTTGAAAAGGCATGACATGACGAATTGTTTTGAAATTGAAAGTTGCCCCCTTTTGGGCATTTTATCAAACACCTAGTGTGCATATGTTTGAAATGAGTTTTGAAAACTTGTCATGATACTTTGAAAGTATCCATATGATGTTAGAAACATATTTGAATCATGACATGATGAATTACTTTGAAAATTGGAAATTGCCCCCTTTTGGGCATTTTATCAAACACATAGTGTGCATATGTTTGAAATGAGCTTTGAAAACTTGTCATGATGCTTTGAAAGTATCCAAATGATATTGGAAACACATTTGAATCATGACATGAAGAGTTTAAGTTGAAAAATTGAAACTTTAGTCTCTTAGGAATATTATCAAACACTTGGTGGGCAACATTTCAAGCTTGTAAAGCTAGTGAAATGGGGCTCCCAAGCTTTGCCAAATACAAATCTCATAAATAAGAGTCATCAAATAATATCTAAATATCAATATTGAAGCACCAAGACATTGAGGATCCAAAGAAAATGCATGGAAAATAAGCTTACCTCTTGTGTAGTATGGATGTAGGAAATATGAGATTGGGGCTCCAGAAGCAAGTTTGTGTAGTTAGGATCATATGATGGCACCTTATACCTCTTTATTTCCAAGTATGGATACTTTGAGAGTTCATATCTCCTATTTGCCATGAGTATGTGTAGGTAGAAGAACTTGAGAAGATGGTTATGTGTTAGGTTTGTATTTGGGGTTTTGGATTCCAAATTTGAGATGAAATGATGAAATCCTTAGTTTTGATTCACAAATTGAAGTGTATGATAACACAAGAAGTGTTTGGAGGTTGATTTGGATGCATTGAAATCCAATTTGAAGGATTTTTGGAAGAAAATGGAAGTTTTAGAGAGAGAGAAAGCTAAAAAGGGATGATAGATGAAATGGATTGCAAAAGAGTCATCAAAACAACTTAAGGGGAGTGAGGCCCATTAAGCCCAATTTTGGCTCATAACCATCTAGTGGATGGTCACCCAATTTTAAGCTATAATTTGATTTTTCTTGGGCTTTTGAGGCCCATTAAGCCCATTTTGGCTCATTTTAGCCTATTTTGACCCATTTTCTTTCAATTTTTGATTTAGGAAAGATCTTTTGATTGAGATTGAAGATTATTTGATGCATGGCTGAGAAATGAGGAAGGGTTTGTGCATATAAAGATGAGATTGGAGTGGTTATGAATGAAAAAGTTCACATAAAATGATAAGTTTTTGATTGAAAACCATGGGATATGGAAATGGATAATGAAAGTAGTAAATGAGCAAGGTTTGTAATCATGGAATGATTATAAATACAAGTGAAATGATGATGTAGTGAAGCCCATGAAGGGATTGTAAGAGTAAGATAACCCATGAGGGGTTTGTGAATGAGAAAGGCCCATTATGGGGGCCCAAATCAATAAGTTTTTGTGAATGCATAAGATGATGGAAAATGTACATAAAATGTATATAGGAATGATGTTACATGATATCGATGATGTTGTGGAATGCATGTGTTGGTGATAATATGAAGTTATCAAAGGAATACTGGCAAATTTTAAGATAATTGGAAATGTGTCTGTTACTTCTAAGAGGACTGCGGTCCCCTAAGATAAGATAATTGGAAATGTGTGTGTGATTTCCTTTAAGATAAGATAATTGGAAATGTGTGTGAGATTTCCTCTAAAGATAAGATAATTGGAAATGTGTGTGTGATTTCCTCTAAGATAAGATGATTGGAAATGTGTGTGAGATTTCCTCTAAAGATAAGATAATTGGAAATGTGTGTGTCATTTCCTCTAAGATAAGATGATTGGAAATGTGTGTGAGATTTCCTCTAAAGATAAGATAATTGGAAATGTTTCCTCTAAGATAAGATGATTGGAAATGTGTGTGTGATTTCCTCTAAAGATAAGACGATTGGAAATGTGTGTGTGATTTCCTCTAAAGATAAGACGATTGGAAATGTGTGTATGATTTCCCCTAAGATAAGATAATTGAAAATGTGTGTGTGATTTCCTCTAAGATAAGATGATTGAAAATGTGTGAGATTTCCTCTAAAGATAAGATAATTGGAAATTTGTGTGTGATTTCCTCTAAAGATAAGACGATTGGAAATGTGTGTGTGATTTCCTCTAAAGATAAGATGATTGGAAATGTGTTTGAGATTTCCTTTAAAGATAAGATAATTAGAAACGTGTGTGAGATTTCCTCTAAGATAAGATGATTGGAAATGTGTGTGAGATTTTCTCTAAAGATAAGATAATTGGAAATGTGTGTGTGATTTCCTCTAAAGATAAAATGATTGGAAATGTGTGTGTGATTTTCTTTAAAGATAAGACGATTGGAAATGTGTGTGTGATTTCCCCTAAGATGAAATAATTGGAAATGTGTGTGTGATTTCCAAGAGGACTAGGTCCCCTAAGATCATTGGAAGTGTATGTACGACTTCTAAGAATGATGATTCAGTCAATGTTTGTGAGTAGTTTGTTTGATTATCCCTCTTTTGTTGTGGCAAAAATGAGATGTTATTTTGTTTTGTTGATATTCACTGGCGAAGCCATGAACATCAACGAGGGGCTTTTGTAGACATCCATTTTTTACCATGGGAAGGGTCATGAATGGTTTCCTATGATTTGAAGTGGAGTAGGGTGTCAAAACCCTGAGTCACTCAAAATACCTTTTTGTGTAGATAGTTAGAGATCATTATCGCATGTAGGTTTTTAGGTCGAATTGAGTCGATTCTTTTTACATTTAGTTTTTAGAGAGTCTAGGAATGTCCCTGCTAAATTTCATGGCATTCTGAGTCAGGCTTGATTGGAAATAAGACATTTTGTGACTTGAAAGACAGCGTTGTCCTTTGAATCACAAAAGCTCTGAATGACTGTCGATCTTGTCCCGGATGGCCTCGAGGCTTTGGCATGGATATTTAGGGTGTGTTTTGTAGCTAAGTCGATAAGTGGCAAGGTCCATTAAGCCTTTGGGCTCATGTTTGGCTCTTAAGGCCCAAAGGGCCCTTTTAAGCTCAAATTAGGGTTTTCACCTAAAGTAGCCAGAATTCGATCTTTTTGACAAACCAAAGCCTTCAAAAGCTTTGAAACACTTTCTTAAAATGTTTCTAAAACTTGTTTCGGGAATAAGAAACGATTTCAAGAGCAATCGGTTAGTGGATTTCAAAACTCTAAATGGGCTTGACAGACCCAAAACAACTAATTGGTCGGCTTTTCCTAAAAAAAATTGACTGAGGTCAATGCATTTTCACTTCAAACACTTCTTAAAACATGGAGAATCGAATCACGATCGTTTTGGGCGCTTGAATCGTCGAATTTGGACTTGAAACTGGCCCAAAAAGCCGAGAAAAGCCGAAATCGGGTCGAAATGGGCTGAGATAGGCCCATATAGGGCAAATTTGCACTGGGGGCTCGATGACCGTCCCCCTAGGGACGGCCAACCATCCTAGGGTGGACGGTCACCCTAGCTTAGTCTCCTATTTCGCCAAATTTTCAACTTTTGAGTGTTTTAAGCCTTTGGGACTCTCTCACAGCCGAGTTGGGTCAGTTTGAAGCACTATAAACGACTTTGGGGACTAGGGAAGACTCATTTAGGACCTTTAGACCACTCCTTAGGGTTTTAATGAGAGCCATTGATCAAAATAGAGACCTCTCCTATATATATACCACTTATAAATCAATTGAAAAATGATTGAACTTTGGGAGAGAGACTTTGGCACCTAAACCAGCCCCCTTGAACTTTAGCTACACTTTGGCGGCCAATGGAGCAAGGAAGAAGAAGGCTAGGAGCAAGGAAGAAGAAGGCTAAAGGTTTATTCGAATACACCATTGTGCTTTGGATTGAGTTTTGCATAACATAGTTAGGAACTAGCTTATTTAGAGTAGTTTGTTTTTTTCTGCAGAATACATGAGATAGTTTCTTCTAATTATATGCTTGATTTAAGTTGAGAATGTAGGCTTTAATCATGTATGTTAAATTAGGATTGAATGTTTTACTGTTTATGCAATGTTTAACATGTTTAGAGTAGGTTTATTTTTTGTTTTGCATACTGAAAGTGTTTAAGCTATGTTTATTGTTTGGTTTGATTTTTTGGGATATCTTGTGAACATGTTAGTTATTGTTTGATTATTAGGAGCATGTTTAGGAGTTCTTTTATGTTTAGAATGCATGATAGGAGTTAGTTTGAAATATGTTATTTTCTGTTTTGGGGTAGTAATGCATGATAGTAGGAAGAATTGAGTCTTTTTTGCATATATAGGATGAGTGTCCATTGTTTTAGTATTTTAGGATAGTTTTGCGTTTAGGTTTGTTTATACCATTGTTCTTAATCTTGTTTTGCTTGGAGTATCATATGAATTGCAATCGAGGGAGTGAGCTAAGGTGAATCCATTCCCTTGTGTTAAACTTGGATGTTTTAAGCATGATACATGGTTATTTTATACATATTACTTTAGGATGCATTCTAGGACATTTTCATCTTTTTATTTGTTATTTTCAAGGATTTTAAATCACTTTTTAAGTGACTTTAGATTCTGCCCAGAATTTTAAAGTGGCTTTAAAGTGAGTTAAAAAGCCATTTTTAGGGTCAAATCTAACTTAGGAACATATCTAAGTTCACATAGAAAGACTAGTTTGCATTTGGGACATATTCATGCATTTTATTAATTGTTTTTCTGCATTTTAAATGCATTTTTCATAATTTCCAGCATATTTTCTTTTAGTATTTTAGGTGTTTAGACTAACTTAGGAGTAGTTAGGAATCTTAGGATTATGAGAGTCACTTGACTCTGCTTAGGATTGTCATTTGTTATAAGAATTACAATAGGGATATAATTTTACCTATTTAGGAGTCTATTTCAAGAAGAGTTCTAAAAGCAAGTGTTTTCCAATGAAATTGGGTTTTCGAAAGTATTTGAATTGGAATGAAATTTCATCTCTTATGAAAAAGTGTTTTAATTAAATTCAAACTCTCGAAGATAGAGTCCTAGATAAGATAGAATCCTTTCAGCTATGTAGTTCATTTCAATAGGAGAATCCTAGGTATTCGAACTACGATGGACTTTGATTTCTATGAGGACACTGGTAAAGTACGTATGCAGCCAATAGGGCGCAAGTCCAATCTTAGGTTGACTGTGAGTCTCCTAAGGTCTTAGGTTTTGTTTGCTTTTTTATTATTATTATTATCTATTATTATCTATTATGTATATTATTTATATTTTTGTGGTTGATTAGATAATTAGGATTATTTGCAATAAGATTTGATAAAGCCCAAAATTAATTAGGAGACCTTTAATTAGGGTGAGATAGGTGCCTACAGAATGCATTCTGGAACCTTCCTATCTCATAACCTAGCCCTCGAATCCAAATTTTGGTTCAAAGACTTGCCTTTCCTTAAATATGGAGTCATTGTTTTATTGAAAATAAAACTCTTTTTTATGGTTTCCTTATTCCTTAAAAATAAGGTGGCGACTCCCAGTTTTTCCCAAACTCTTATCATTTTTTTAAAAACCAATCTTGAGTGGATAATAGAGAATGATAAATGAGTAGATAAAAGAGAAGGTTAAATAGACAAGGATGATAAAGTTATCTACAATCCACGATGATAAGTGAAACGCCTCCCGATCCGCGGTGGCTGGTTCACACTAAACTAGTTGGCTAACCCTTGGTTACCTGTTCACTAATCGAGCCCGAAATTTCAAAAGCTGTATTTTTCACTACTCTAGTCGACTAACCTCTTGGTGTCAGTCGACTAATTGATCCCTGATTCTTTCCATAGTGTATTTAAAATACTCTAGTCGATTAACCATTTTAGTCCTAGTCGACTAAGTATGCTTTGCAACAAATAACGGCTAGTTTTTGCAAACCAAACGGCTATATTCTTGTCTCCAACAACCATATTTGTTAGAGAGCTTATAAATACCATTTGATTGAGTCTTGGATGTGTAGTTAATCACACTTAATCATATTAAATCACTCTCTTACTCATATCAAGTTTTTGATCATCATATTTGTGTGATTCAACTTAAAAAGAATCATCTCTCTCTTAAGCCAACACTTGTTCATATCCTTGAGAGATAATAGTGAGAGCTCGTATTTGTATTCATCTACTCTTGAAGGAGTTACTCTTTATACACAGAAATCATATTGTATTCCTTGTGAGATTTAAGGGTTTAGTGAAACCCTTGTGGGTGAGAATCTACCACCTAAAAAGTAAATTGTGGGTGAGTGTCTTCCACCTTTGAAAGAAGACAATTGTAAAGGTTTCTCCACCTTGAAGGAGTGATCCTTAGTGGATTGTGGAATCCTCAAGACGGAGCTCTTGAGGCATGGATATAGACGGAGATCGAACCACTTTAAAATCCTTGTGTTTGAATCTCTCTAACTCTATCTCTTGCATTTAAATTTATTTACTTGCTATATAAATTGTTAAGTTGTGATTCATATTCATATTCTCTTCATTTTCAATTTAATTTATTAACTTATTAATTTTCCGCTAAATTTAATTGAACCAAATTTTTAATTTGGAAATTATTTTGTAAAGTTTGTAATACTTTATTCACCCCCCTCTAGAGTATATTTTGGGCCAACACTTTTATATATTAAGTATATTATATTATACATTGTATATATTATACAAATATTCTAAAGATTGCCCCCCTTGATTTAATAACAAGATTGAAGGAGAAAATTAGAATTAAAATTTTGAAAAAGGGGTTTACCATAAATTTGAATCACTCAAAAAGAATTTAAAATAAGAGAAATATACTCAATTGAATTTTCGGAAAAAAAATACGACCTTAAAATAGGTTATTTCAAACTATGGACCACAAACTTTAATAAACTTGTATAGAGTATAATGAATTTGGATTGAAGAAATATTTAATATATCGGTAGAATCCTTGAGTTGAATGCTAATATAGCGAAATAAATTTGTATGAATTTTTATGATATTGCGATTTGGACACTAACATTTTGTAAAATTATGATTATACACATTATAAAAATGGCTATTTTATATCATTTCGTATGAATATTTTTTGCTCATTAAAGCTAGTTTTGGCCCCCCTCGAAATAAAATTCTGGTCCCGCCCTTGGTTGGTTTCATCCAAGTTGTGCATCATATGGTTCTTATCCATATTTTACAAAACCCGACATGGGATTGGTATTTTGTGAAATCGCCCGTTGGATAAGATGTTCCACATATACACATTATGCATACAGAAAATCACTTGAATCTGATGATTAGTTTTTGAGAAAACATATAAATTGTTTAAATTGTGCAAAAAAAATCTCATATTTTTTATGCAAAATTGTAGCATTGTTTAAAAATTGACCTTTAGATTAACGTAATTTTTTTCATGCATGACTTACACAAGTGGAATAGCTCATCCAACAAACGTTTTTGAAAATGTCCACATGGAAATTATTATACTAAAATATTAAGAAATAATAGAATTTTTAATATTGAGATATTTTAAAATCTGACCGTTTGATCATTGTGATTTTTGGTATGTATGGCTTACATAAATAGGGTATCTAATCTAACGGTCAGTTTATCAAAATACCAATCTTGTTATTTTTTTTTATTAGTATTTAGAATTTTTATATATAAATAACTAGTAATAATAATATAAAAACTAAAAAGAGAATAACAAGTTGTGCTTAATTAATTTTTCTTGCCACGACCTTTATTAAAGTTGTGGTTAATTATGAGAAGTTAGTCTGAATTAAGTGCAAGTGCATACTTAATTTTTTCATATATGCAGTTATGTATTATCATGGTTGTCATCAAAGTGAATCATTAATTTTTATTTTTTAAAAATTTATTATTGTTATTATTATTTTAACGAAGAACTGCGGTCCATTCGGATCCGATCCGAATTGAATTTGAATGGGTCAAGATCCGATCCAAATTGAATTAAGATTGAACATGATTGTAAAAAGTCTAATATGAATTAGGTTGGATCGGTCTTCATTTCTACAAAATCTCATCCGAGTTGCACTCACACTTCTGACATGGGTCCGCCTGACTTTAGGGTCAGGATTTGTTGCGGATCAGCAACTTTTCCGCACAATGCGGATTAGCAATTAGGATGCGACACGTCAAAAAATGAAGCAATCCGGCGGATCACAATTGTTTAACCCAAAAACGGCACTTGGGTAGGTCGTTTTGTTGGCTAACAGAGAATTTAACGACAGTTTCCTCCGCTTTCGTCTCTTTCTCTCCTTCACCCTTGCTTCGTCTCCTCAAATCAAAACCCTAACTCCACCATTTTTGAACCTGCTAAGACGACAACCACCATCTTCTTCATCCCACTCTCCCACATCCCAACTACTAACCCCCATTACAGAGACCTTAAAACCTAATCCCCATCAAGCCCAGGCCGGCAACCTTAGACATCAGAGCCTCCATTGCTTCATTTTCCACAGCCTTTAAAAACCCCATAGACAAATTCCTCAATTACCAAGCTTCAAGCACTTACCAACGTAGCTAACCTGCAAATCAAAACATTAAAACCCCATTTTATCTCTAGCCCCCAGCATCCAATCACTTACCCATTTTCTCTTTCACGGCACACACCCTAGACTAAACCTCCTTCATTACCGAAATTCACTAAAAGCTTATATCCTCATTTTCCCCTTCATCATTTAAATTCATCGAGCTCTAACCTTGTTGCATTACCCGAACCTCCAATTATAATCCCTGTCTTCCTATATTCACAGTGGAAGAGTTGGAATTTCGCAAAGAAAGAAAGAGTGAAAGTGGAGAAATTTAGAGGAAGACGCTGTTACGTTCTCAGTTACCCTGATACCATTCCTTTTCTGGTCCGAGTTACCAAAAACCCGCCGAGTTGAACCAGACTGAAACTGTAAAACCTCTCTGACTTAGTACTCGCTAGGGCATTCTCAGACATGCAAGTCGTCTCGAACGCCCGTCGACTCTCTAGGGTTTGGAGAGCTGCGAGTCTTTTTAACTCGGATCGGTTTCTCACTGCTGATGTTCGAATAATCGAACCTCCGCACACTTCTTGTCAACATTGGCGAAATCATAGTGCTTTCTCTCTTCAAACTCCCTGCTCCTCAGGTATTGTCTAACACTTTTCCTTTAACATTTTGTTTGGTTGCTGAGAAAAGGAAAGAGAGGAATATTTTGAATGTTGTGTTTTCGTGCTTTTTTTTTTCCTCCTGGAATAAGAAAATTGCACTTAATTAAGCCTAAAGCTTGTGTTAGGCTCAGTTTAGTGGCTGTTTTTGTTTTCTGTAGTTTTAAATCATGTTCTGTAATATTCCGAAATGTAATTTATTTTCTTTTCCTATATTTTCTCAGCTTTCAAACGGAGTTGTTTATGCTCAGATGAATGCTTTTGTAATACGAACATTCATGGCAATTTGTCGAATCATCGGCAACACATAGGGAAGTATTCGGTGTGCTCGATCATGATGACAGCTAAGGCATCCTATTCTTCGGCGGCGAGTACCGTTGAAGGCAGCCCTACAGGTTCTTATTTTGTTTATATTGATTTGTTTAATATTGTTCTTGGAGTTCATTTGGTGATGTTTTGATCTGTGCTATTGAATGCAGAGGCTGTGAAGGAGCTGTATGATAAAATGCTTCAATCAGTAAAAGCTCAAACCGCACCTCCAAACGCTTTGTTATGGTCACTCATTGAAAATTGTGCAAACCGCGAGGATATTAAACTACTGTTCGACATTTTGCAGAATCTCCGTAGATTTGTCAGTTACTAATCTCACAGCTTTATTATTATTGTCTCACTTCTCTAATCAACATTCGATCGGTCAAGTGAAAATTGTTCTGGTTACATATTCGATTAGGGAGTCTTATCTTGGCATTGGTGACTGTCTTACACTCTGGTTTTGGTTGCAGAGACTGTCAAATCTTCGCATTCATGCAAATTTTAATTGCAATCTTTGCCGAGAAATTACTAAGGCATGTGTTCGTGTAGGGGCTCTTGACTTTGGTATGTCTTATGAATGTGTTCCTTGATTTTGAATTTTGACTTGTTTCCGTCAGGGTCATTAGTCTTTTTTTGTCGAAAGTGGTCGATTTTGGATTTTGATTTGTATTTTTTTTTTTAAATCAATTTTTCCTCATTGCATTGCATGAATATTGAGCATAAAAGTTTAATTAATCTACTATGTTCAAAATATCAATGATAGTCTAGTATGAACTATGAAGAGATCACACAATAACAAAGATTATGTAGAAATGAGATCATCTATCGAAATGCCATATTGCCTAGATATAAACTAAGTGTTTAAGAACTCAAACAGATTCATTTGATATTTGGGCATTCCACTTGTTTCAAATCTTTTGCGGAACACAATGGACTGACCCAATTTCCATAGTTTGTTTAACTACCCCTCAAATTCAGTTAGAAGGTTAATCCACCCATTTATATTGAATGGTTGTCCTAGATTCGAACTTCACATTGAGTGATAGTGTTGAATTTAGTATAAATTTAGTATAAATTAATTGAACTTCTAGTACTTTTTGGAGTTTTCCTTTTGAAGAGAAGCATCGAAGGAACAGAAAATAAGCATCTTTCTCAGCAGTTTTCCTTTTAAAGTTATACTTTGTTGAAGTAGTTGGAGTGACTATTCTAATCCTATGATCCCCCGTTAGTATCTTGTGGCTTTTATTGGCACTTGGCAAAGTTGTTTACCTCCCTTTGAATATGGATTCATCATAATTGCACGTGATATGATCTTATATTTCCTTGAATTCATTGAGATCAAGGATATGCTTACGCACAGATCCTACATCTTTGTATTTGTCATGATGCATGTTGAGTTGATGTAAGATATCAATTTGGTAAAAAACTTAAACGTTCAAACTCTTATAATGAATAGGTTGGAATTTTGGATGACAACACAAGGTGGGGGTCCTTGCTGAGAAAATAGTTTTATTCAGAAACTAATGAGCGTCGTTTAGGATTGTATCAAACGCCTATGCAGAGGAGTTGCATAAATTAAATAATACATTTTTTTTTTCAAAGAACTACTTGTATTGTTGATATTATCTTATGGAATGCAACACAAGTAAGGAAATTAAAATCAATAAAAATTCAGATTTATTGGTTTTCTCATTCATCTGAAAGCTGAATAGAGTATTCACACCATGATTCTGAAGAATCCTTGCAGTGATTATGGTTGTGGTGTTTGTGGCTGTACTCCCAAAGCTTTTTTGGAAATGTTGAACGGTGCGCTTCAGTGTTTAGCTGATTAGTAAGCGCAAATTATTAAGCTTTGTTGCATATACAGGAAAGAAGGCGTTATGGAAGCATAATGTTTATGGATTGACTCCTAGTATTGCATCTGCCCACCAGTTACTGGTATTAATGATGTTTAACTCTTGGTTAAGGTTATTTGGGATCATTTTACACGTCATATTTTCATCTCTTAAATGCTTGGTGTTATATGGCTGCAGTTATATGCTAAAAAGCACAATGACGCTTTACTCATGGCAGAGGTAATGAAACTTTTGAAAAGGAATTATTTACCTTTGCAACCTGGTACAGCTGATATTGTTTTCAGGTACAGTTTTTATGTACTTTCATTGTTCTTTTCTATCTCTTCAAGGCTTAGAGTCATGGTAGAAGTAATGAAAGTTTTGAAAAGGAATTCTTTGTCGATATGGCTTCTGTTTTATCTTTTTTGACTTGTAAGCTGTTGTTATCTTTTTTATGAGTAAGCTGATTTGTGTTTCTTGAGCGCATTAGTAAGCTGCTCCATGTTTCTTATGATTCTTTTTGATTGGGGAAATTTCGATCTGGTCTATTTTAAACCACTCGTCTTTGTCAAATGCCATAGTGTGGGGACGCTGTAATTATAAGTTTAATTATCCAGAAAAGGGATTCCATCACATGTATGTCTCTGTTAAGATGTAGCATCACACGCGCGCGCGCACAGCCGCACACACTGCACTGGGCTGTTAACTGGTTGGATGCAAACTGAAGTTATGCACTCCTGAGTTCGATCCATTATAAATACAGTACATCAAATAAAATTTCATGCCTTTGATCAGACTGGTTGGAATCCCTATTTGACCTTTATGAAATGTGTTCCCAGGTTCTCATAATTAGATCGTATGATTATCTAGTCCAGCCATCCTGGTTTATATAAGGTTACAACGTGTATATATGTATATAATGTCCAAAATTTGTAACATGGTCAGACTGGATCTTTATTTGAATTTATACCATATCTACGTTTAATGTGTGTTTGACATGATGCGTTGGATGCTGATCCTTATTGTGGTTTTGAATCTGAAATTGTATTGCCGTTGTTGTCAAATTGAATTTGGGATTGGATTAAGATCATGGTCAATTCATTGCCAGTCATACATTTTGGTCTTCAAGATTTTGTTGAAGTTGGGCTGTAGCAATGCTACATTGGTTTCTCTGCCTTAGTGGACAGCAATGTTCTTTCAGTCAAATATTAGTTTGGTGTTCACTGATCTAGATGAATTTAACAAATGGTCTTTGTTCTAAAGAGCTTAACATGTTCAATTGCAATGTAATTATATACAGGATCTTCTACTGTTCTCTCTGTTATTGCAAAATTCATTATATTGCTCTAAAGTTGTTGTTAATATGCCTTTAAATTTCTCTTTGGATTGATGATTTGCAGCATTTGTTGCAATACGGATAATTGGCAGTTGATGTCTAAATACTCAAAAAAGTTTGTCAAGGCTGGAGTAAAACTGCGACAAACCACATTTGACATATGGATGGAATTTGCTGCCAAAATAGGTCTTTACAGATTATTTATTCTCTTGAATCATTTTAATTTCAAATGTGTGTTTATGTTTTATTTCCATCCTCGAGCATTTCAATTTGTGTGGTGTTTATGGTTGGTGGGAGGATATGTTAAGCATGTTTTTAGGTATCCTAATACTTATAAGCAAAGCCAAAATCTGATGATCAACTGCGACTTAAAAAGATATCTTAGGTTTTGTGAAATGAAATGATGAACGTCAGCCTATATTTACAGTGACTTGGCCCTCAGCTGGTATGTGTAGGATATTGGTTGAGTTTCAGCTCATTAAAGCATCAGCAGGTTGTCCTAGTAGTGCCCAACACATACTGTTTGCATCAGATGATATACTGATATGCAACAGCCACAAACAGCCAACATAAATATCTTCTGGACCCTGCATTTTCTCACTTTTCTCAATGCCCTTTAAAAGAAAGATCAAATTAAGGTTCCTCATTTTTTGTTCATTTATTTTTAGCATTTTTAAGTGAGATACACTTTTCTTCCTCATCCTCTTCTTTTCATTTTACTTAATCCCAGTAGATTAGTGAGGTTCCAGCATATTTAGCCCTAGCGTCTGTGATTCACGTTACTTAAATTGTTCTTAATTAGATTTGTTTGTTTGTTCATTTTGTCTTAAATTAATTTCTGCTACTTTTGAACTAACTTTTAGCTGCCGAAAATAGGTCTTTCAAAATTCTCTATTCTGTTGATTCATGTGACGTGACTTTTCTTACTTACTCTATAATCTCGGCCTTTATTTTTGCTACTTTATCAAATAACTCTCTCTAGACAAGGTCAATGGTCCAACATAGGGTTTTGAATACACATTTTAGGGGCTTTTTACTGATGGATTTCAATGATATCCCAGTACATTGATATTAATGATGTTAGTTCTGTTTCCCTTACTCCAATTAGGATGGACCTGAAGGATATCTTGTTGGGAAAATTCTATCATCTGTGGTTTTATAAATGTCTCATTGATAGGCTGAATATTACAATTGAAGCACCTTCTTAAAACATACCCGATTTGCCCCACCCCCAAATGCATCTTCAGTTGCTCTCTCTCTGTCTCTTTCTCTCTCTCTCTCTCCCTCTCACAAACACACATGTTTATGTACATTGTTACCATGAATGCATCTTCAGTGGAACATATCATTGTATTTCAGACAAAGGCTTCTCAATTTGTTGCGTCAATCTCTTTGAAGCCACATTTGATTATTTTTGTTTGGTCCAAAATAATGCTTTCTGTTATGCTTTAAGGTCTTTTTTTTTTCTTTTCTTTTTTTTTTTTTATAAATAAAAATAAAAATTGTGAAGTTTTTCAAGTTTCTTTTTTACAGGAGATATTGAGTCTCTGTGGAAAATTGAAAAGTTGAGATCAGAGTCGATGAAGAAGCATACTCTTGCAAGTGCATTTTCATGTGCTAAGGTAAATCTATCTTATGTCGCCTATTTATCTTAGATATCATCTGGGTACTGTGCCGCTTTACAATTGTGACATCTTCACTAGTGCTGTAGGACAAGTGTTCTGGACTATCAGACTCAAGACTCCCCATTTCATTGTTATTTTTAATCCCAATTATGCATCATGAATCCTGCAATTCACATTCGGCACTTTCCAATGCACCTTTCGGAGGACAGACACCCAGTTGAGCTTCATGTTTACTTTTCTCTAGGCCCAAGATATTGGCATTCATATTACCACCATGATGAACACCTTTTTATTGTAGGACTGGATAATTTATGTAACTTCTCTGAAATAGTAAAGCCTCATCATCCTCTCTCAGTGGGTTGTTGCTGTTATTTGTCAGTATTAAGTGTTGTCTAGTCACCTCAATAAGCAATGATCTCTTCAGGTATAAGAGGAAAAATGTATTAATGTATTTACAGTGAAGAGACAAGGTAGAAAGTGTTTTTTTAATACACAGCCTATACTGAAAGAAAAGGTTTTCCTTCTATTTAGGTGCCAACAATATTGTCGACGTGTATGTTTCCACAATATTACTTACAGTTGTAGTTCTCTATTATGCATGAGAGGGAAGCTGACAAACATGCATCTTGGTAATAAACATTGAGCCAAGAAAATAAACAAAAAGGGGGATAAAGATAGAATGGTTGGATCCACCCTCTTCTTAAGGATCCACAGCTAATCTCTCAAAATGAAAAATCAACCTTCAAGGGCAGGTTCAACAGTACTAATCTCCATGATTTGTACATAGTGTATATATATTAATTGGGTCAACATTGCTAATCTCCATGATTTGTACATAGTGTATGTATATAAATACAAAATTTTGATCAGGTGCGGTATGTACCGCATACGGTACATCGATCTTGGCTGTCCGTGGCATGCGCGTGCATGCCACAGACGGCCATGATCATGTACCGCAAATGCAGTACATACCGCACCTGATCATTGTTGTATAAATACAGAAATGATCAAGTAAGGACCGGTCTTTAACCTTAATTTAAGGTCCATTCACCATTAGGATATGTATTTTGAAAAACCTACCGTTAGATTAAATAACCTTCTTACGTATATCATGTTTGTCAAAAAGCATAGTGACCAATGATTGGTTTTTAAAATATAGACGGTTAAACAATGTTACAGCATCCAACGGTAAATATTGTTAGAGTGTTTCATAAACTGTATTTTGAAAACCAATGGTTGGATCACTGTAATTTTTGGTAGACATGACATACGTAAAAAGATTATCTAATCCAACGGTTAGTTTTTCAAAATACCTATCCCGTGTGAGAAAATGGTTAGTGAACCTTAAATTAATTTAAGGACCGGTCCCTAAATGATCATTTCTATATATATATATATATATATATATATATAGAGAGAGAGAGAGAGAGAGAGAGAGAGAGATTTATGTATTAAAATTTCAATTGTCTTTGCAGGGTTTTCTGCTTGAACATAAGCCTGATAATGCTGCTGCCATCATTCAAGTCCTCAATCAGGTGTTTACTGTTTGTGCATGGTTTAAATTATGAGAAAAATCTAACAGTTGAATATTATCTTGACATTAAGTTATGACTTATGACACAATTTATGAGTCATCAGCGAGCAACTACCAAATTTTATGCTTGCTTATAGTGTTTATTGTATTAGGTACTCCCTTTGTACCATTTTGTTAGAGTACTTTCACAAGACACATATTAAGGAAAGCAATTAACTCATTGACTGTTCACTTGTTTAATTTCATCTTTTCGATATTACCCTCTTAATCCAATTAATACATTGACACTTCATTTATGCTTTAATTGTAATTTTTGATATAGCAAAGGGTATTGTGCAAAAATAAAATAGTTGATGCCTTGATTTTGTGCAATGAACAAATATTATGGGATATCCAAAAAGGAAAATATGTAATAATATATTGGGATGGACGGAGTAATATTGTTTGACAAACGGGAAAAATTATTCACCTGGGTATTTTGCGAGATGCTTGTTCTATTCTTTGAACTTATAACGGGCTGGGTATTACATGGATTCCATCTTGGTGTTGATTTTCTTTCCTAGAATGTATTGACTAAATTGGAAATGACTTAAGAAAAATCCTGGTAAGGAGTTCAAACTTGTCCTTTTGTGGGAATAATCTTTTCCTCGAGACTGCTAAAATATAATGTTAATCCATGAGCCAGGACTTGTCTGATGCAAAGAGACCAGGCATCATGGTGGAACTTCAAAAGCTGGTGAGCGAGTGGCCTTTGGAGGTTATAAAGCATCAAAAAGAGGAGGACAGGAAGGTATGCTTTTTAATTATCTTGTGCCATTGCTGCTAGAAGAAAAACAAAGATTTATTTTTTTTAAAAGACTTAAGATGAAGCTTCATTGATTAAAATCCAAGGAGAATGGCTAACTTCTCTTGGGGATTTGAATATCTACTAGGTTGTTGCTTATGTTAGTCAAATTGGACCTTTTTAACTTTCAAAGTTAATGATCAACTTTGCCAGTTGTCAAGACAAATAACCAAATTATTATTATCATTCTTTGTTTATATCTCTCTCTGTTTTGTTCTGTATTTGAACTGTGACTGGATGAGCAAGCGCTGTTCTGGACAATTATAATTTTTGTTAAACAGAATTTTTCTCTGATCCATGCTCACAAAGTTGTATCCTTGTTTTTTGTTCTAATGACCAGACATTGGCTACTTCTTTGAAAACCGATATCCCTGTCATGTTTAGCGGTCTATTAAACATGGGCATTGAGGTGAGCGTAAATATAGAAGACCTAACCAAGCAAGGAGGCATTCTGTGTTGAAGTCCAACTAATTTAGCGGACGAGGTTTTACTCGACAACCTTAAGGTCTGTCTGTGCACTTCTTGCATATCATAAAATAGAGAGCAATGACTGTGTTTTGGCCACCATTTTTGAAGGGCACTTTGATAACCATCACTGTCCTGAAACATGAAAATTTTGTAAGCTTTGATTACATCCTCTGTCAAGACGAGAATACTTTTGACCACTCATTCTGCTTGTGGCTTGGTTGGCTCGATTATTAATAATTTTTTTTTTTCTATCAGTTTGTTAATCTATTCATACCCTACTTAATAAATCTGCTGGAATTTTGGAGGAGTTGTGAGCGCAGTTTCCATTTTGTTGGGGTTTAATATATGTAAGAGAGAAAAACATGAAGATCTAGTTGCGGTTTGATGTATTAATAGAATGTTTGCCATTTGTGTATTGTGCATCATCACAATAAAAAATGCTACTCAGCTTGCTTTTCTTCCTAACTCTCTCACAGGAGGTATGGGTGGAATTTACGTTAAACTTCCATGACTGGATGCTATCTTTTGTGAAAGAGGCAGACAAGTAGCAGTTATGAGTAGCACTACACGTTGTCTGCATCATTATTATTGCAGACATTAGGGGTATTATATGGTTATTCTAGCTGTTTCTCGGAAATTTCTCTAGATTTTAAAGTCTTAGGCCAGAGTATTTTTCTCTTTAGGAATTTGCTCATTTGCTTTGTGTGGTGTCAATGACTCATTAATTTTTACGACCATTCTCATTATCTTTTTGTGATAAAATACTCACACGTCCATCACTTCACCGTCATTGCAGCCACGCACACAGAACCACAATTAATTTGCATGCTTCATGGCCACTGGTTGCACCACCATCCATGGTTAATTTGTCCTTATATAAAGACTCCATTCCATTAGTTCTTGGTTAAATCTCCATGCAACTTCTGCTTTCATCCATGGCTGTCACCTCTCATTTTCCCATTCTCATCTTCCTTCTGTCCGTCATCTTCATTCCACTATCCAAATCCCATCATACCAGAGATGAAGCTGCCGGTGACTGCTTCGCCGTCCATCTAATCCACCGTGACTCGCCTCAATCCCCATTTACGACGACAAGATGACCGCCCTCGATCGCGCTGTATCAGCAGCTAACCGTTCCATCTCTCGCCTCAAATACATCCGGTCAATGATCACATCATCGCCGGCGGCGGCACCGTTTTCCGTTGATATCTGATCTAGATTAGTTCCTGACCATGGGGAGTACTTAATGATGTACAATGTGGGCACTCCCCCCTACACAAGTATACGCTTGGAAACATTCAGCAGTAGAATTACTGGGTTGGGTATGATCTTGATAGCCAATTGCTCTCTTTTGCTCCGGCTGATTGTGCCACCTTTTGATATAGGAAAATGCTATGCATCACTACAATGTATCACTACAAAAAAAAAAAAAAATTAGTGAATTTTCAAAAATACCCATGAGTGATTTTCCAAAACTACCTTAATTATTTTATTGTAGCAATACTTGTAATGATTCATTATAGCGATAATTTTAGTGATTCGTTGTAGCAATGTATAACATTGCTCTTTGATTTATGTAAACATTAGTAGTGTTTATGTTAAAGGGTCACGGGTTATCATAAGTTCGAGTTTTTGATCGTTTAATTTAATTTATTCATCACAAGGAGATGAATCTAAATCCAAACTTTGGCCTATAATTATATACCTGGAAAAAAAATAAAAAATAAAAAATAAATCCATGTAATGGATGCTGACGTTAGAGTGGCATGGTCTTGACTAGGGTTTTGGGTTGGGTCATGGGTGGTCCTTATATTTAGGTTAGAGTGGCAGCGTCTTAAGGTACACTGTCCTTATAGTCATGTAATTCTAAAAAAAGAAAGACACCCTTTTTTTAAAGGTTCATGTTTGCAAATTGACCATATATTGCTCAATGCTCAGAATTAATGCTATACATAAAATATCATGGAAGTAATTGAATATCTATGAAAATGATATTTCTATTTGATCTTAAATATATCAATTTTGTAATCATTTTTCATAATTTCTCTCCAATTCTTTGCTTCTCATTCTGTCCGAACTATTCGTAATATTATGTTTGGTTGTGCGAGTCTTGTTCCCATTGCATTTTCCATGTAATTTAGCCCAAAATTGGTAATTATGAAATAATAAAAGAAAAAAAAAAGAGTGAGGAGAAAATAAAGAGAAAAAACTTGGAACTATGAGTGAGACCACGTACAGGGATTGCCGGCCATGATTGAGCTCATGCCATGTCTTCCCTTTTAAGCCCAAACAATCCCTTCCAACAATCTTAAAGAAGAAACCCTTTTTAGTTAAATTTCAAACCTTGCACCCTGAACCCATAAGACTTCAAGTTAAGTTTCTAACCTTAATCAAAGTTCTTTCATAGGAGAGAGAGAGAGAGAGAGAGAGAGGGGTACCTAAGCAACAAGAACAATTGATTACCCTGTTAAAACTAGGGGTGCAATTCGGAACGGGTTAATTCGGGATCTGATCCAATTCGGCCAATTCGGATTGGATTAAAATTAGTCCGAATTGAATTCGGATTGGTTTCAGTCCAATTTTTTCAATCTGAATTCAATTCGGACCAGATCTTGGTTTTGCACTTTTATAGTCTGATCCGATCCAAATTTTGATTCTTGTGTCCGATCTGCAAATCCAATCCACCAAATCCGACTTTTATTAAATTAAATTCTCTCATTATTATTACTATATATCCATTATCCATTACCTCGAATTGGTCCTCTTTTCCTCCAAATCCGGTTTGATCCGATCCGAGTTGCACCCCTAATTATAACTACCCTTTAAAATCCAATCCTTTTATTATTATTATTATTATTATTGAACACCATAGACTAGCTCTCTAATTTAGGTAATATTTCTCGCCATCTTGTAGGGAGCTTCGGGTTCGAAACTTTTATATTTTTGGGGCATTTTACATCGATAATCCTAAGTTTCAGAATATTACGTGAATGAACTCAATCCAAAAATAATTACGTAAAAAAAAAATGGACCAAAATACCCTTATGTAGACAAAATAATAACTATTTTATCGAGTAAACAGTTAAAAGTCATTTTTTTTTTCATAAGTTTTTTTAACAATCTCCAATATTTCACTGAATGTCCAATTTAATATATAATCCCTAATCCTCAAAAATAAAAAGAATCCTCAATTTAACAAAGGATTCTCAATCCCCAAATTAACACATAATCTCCAATTTTATTAAGAATCCTCAACTCCAAACTTATCATTACTAGAGGGGACATGGAATGATGGACATTAAATATTGATTTAACGTGTTGGGGATTTGAGATTATGTGTAAACTGAAGTATTGGAGATTATGTGCAAAATTAAAAGTTAAAATCAAAATTTAAACGATTGAATGGTATTTTGTTCCAAAACACAGTGATAGGTTCATCTTTATAATTATCTTTAAATTGGATTCATTCATGTAATATTCCAAAAACTTAGGATTATTGATGTAAAATATTGTCTTTTTTTTTTTTTTTTTTTATACAGAAATTTAATTTATTAGATACAATAAAAAAATGTAAAAAAATTGGATGAGAGTGGACCCCATATGAATAGAATGCTGGTCTTTGGTAAAATATACAAACTTTGAAAAGGGGAACTGGTTTTTTGCTTTTCTTTTCAAAATAATGAAATATAATACAGATTTGAAGCCTTGATAACTGTTTCTTGCTTGAGTAACCGAAAATATATAATAGTAATTAAATAATTTTTTAGAAGAAAAGAAAAACAAAAGAAGGAAAGAGATCTATATATATATATATATATATATATATATATATATATATATATAT
>JAESVK010049201.1:0-17912 GCA_017140935.1 Hamamelis virginiana | reverse complement strand
TTTTTTTCGTAACACCATCACACCATAATGGTTATAGAGTGCTACTTTTCATATTTTGAAGCATGTTTAATCCAAATATAATGT
The DNA here is from genome assembly GCA_017140935.1 of Hamamelis virginiana. Taxonomy (NCBI): domain Eukaryota; kingdom Viridiplantae; phylum Streptophyta; class Magnoliopsida; order Saxifragales; family Hamamelidaceae; genus Hamamelis; species Hamamelis virginiana. The sequence goes on along the minus strand of JAESVK010049201.1, from coordinate 17,828 downwards.
TTACCAATAATATACAAACAACCCCTAAGACAAAAGTATTGGGGGTAATATGTTTTAGGTTTGGTGTTGGAGTAATATAGTGTTGGGGGTAATATGGGTTGCTTATAGTATTTCTATTATGTAATGGGTTGTATTTAGTAAAGGGTAAAATGGGTATATTTTATTAAAATTTTATTGTGCTGCCTTTAGTAAAAATACAAATGGGTGGGTTGTATTTAGAAAATGGGCTGCCTTTAGTAAAAGGTGGGCTGTAAATAGCTCCACCCTTAGTTGTTTAGCTGGCGCCTAGGATGGGGAAATTACTTATTTGCCCTTTGCGATGCCCATTGGAGGCTTTGGTTCTTATGGTTTTTCCGTATTTTCCTCGATCTTGGTCTGAGCTAAAGTTTGCTTCCTTCTCCTTTAATTGCATGGGCAATGAATTTATGCTTTTGGGCCCGCCTTCTTTTATGTGCTTGGCTAAAGTTTGCTTGGTTTTTGTGTCTTTTTCCTCCTATGATCGAGTGCCTTATCTGTTTAGCTAGCGCCTAGGATGGGGAAATTACTTCTTTGCCCTCTGCGATGGAGGCTTTAGTTCTTATGGTTTTTCTGTCTTTTCCTTGATCTTGGTCTGAGCAGTTTCAGGTTGATGTGTGATGTGTGAAGTGAACGATTATACTTGCTTCCTTTGCCGCCGAATTGTTGCTTTGCTCTTAGAGCATCTCCAATGCTCACACTTTAAATGTCACCCATTAGCCACATCAACTCCATTGTTTAAGTGACATGTGTCCACCTTTTCACCCTTTAACTTTCACACTTTAACTTACCTACATGTATGCTACAATGCACACTTTAAAGTAACACTTCAAGTGATGACATGGCATAAATAAAATGATTTAATGATTTCAATTACAATTAATAATCGGAATACATTTTGAATTTAATTTAATTTCTTTTTAAATTTACTAAATTAATATTTAATATTCATTTAATTAGTCTTAAAATTAAAATATTTAATTTTTATATTTTAAGTTATTGGCTCGCTGATAACTTTAATATTCAAATAAATAAAAAATAACAGTTGACACAATTAATTTGGGTGACAAAATCAATTAATAATAATTGCAGGAATTGGAAATAAATATTTGGTGCCTCAAAAAATAATTAATTTAAACTAAAAAGAGCTTCCACTTGATCCATCTCTATTTCCCCCTTGCGACAATTTTGCCAAAGTTGTCTTTTGCTATGCAATAATCCATATTTTTCCATCCTCAGTAGGCATCAATTCTGGATCAGTCATCATAATATCTTTCTCGTACTTTAATTGTTTTTGCGCTTCTTTTGATTGAATCTCCTTCTCAAATATTTCCTTTTGCTCCTCTCGCATGCATTTGATTTCGTTTGCAAATAACTTTATTGCATCTGCATGATCAATGTTCTTTTTGCAGCGGCCAGTTTTCACAGCTTTTCGTCCAGGGGGTCGTGGTAACTCATTTTGTTCTCCACTAAATGGTGCATCATCATCATCTAAGCTGATGGAGCCCCCAGCAGAAGACGGTGTTGATACTAGAGTGGATGGATTAGAGGAATCTCTCATTTCATTAACATGTGAATTTGGCCCAGCTCTCTTCCTTTGCTTCAATTTGTCTTTTCTAGTTTGTTGTTCAGTGGTGTAGTGAAACAACTTTGGACTTTGCTTGAGTAGTAGCCAACAACCATAAAATTTAAATTAGTGCCCCTGTTTATCATTGTATATTATCCTTGCAGCCTCATCCTATAAATAACAAATAATAAATAAAATTATACATGCAATAATTTTAAAATTTTAAAAAAATTTAAAAAATTGTAAAATCAACTTACATTATCTTGATCATTTCCACCACTGCTTGGATTCCTATTTACGCGTTGCACACAACTTGAAAATTTGTTAATGAATCTTTGGATGATGCCCCAACGGTTCATCAAACCAACACTGTCTCTTTGTGTATGGCAACCCAATAATTTATTATACTAAACTAGAATTCGATCCCATAACCTTTGTCTAGGTTGATCGGTACCCGTGGCTGGATCTTCAGAAATGTTGAGCCAAGCTTGGCAAAGTACTTCATCTTTTTTCTTAGACCAATTGGATTTCCTATTTTTTTCAAGGCTAGTTGAAGCACCGTACTATTTTGATTTTGGATTGTGAGAGGTTGGAAATGGCTACTTTGGGACGGTTGATGACATGAGAATTGAGATTGTCCGCCAAAAATTTGTTCACTGAATGAGTTATAGGGGTTATGTGAGTTGAACATGAATTGTTGGGGTTGGGGTTGGGATTGTGATTGGGATTGAAAATCATATTGTGATTGTTGAGAAAATACTTGGGAATTGAATTGTGCATGGGGTTGAGAATGTTTGGTTGAAAAAATTGATTGTTAAAGAATGGATTGTTAGGATCCATATATTGTTGGAAATTATAGAAAAATAGAATTGTGAAATTTAAAAAAAAAAAAAAATAGAGTGGTGAAGAAATAGAGAATGATTTTTTTTTTATAAAAAATTGGAGAGATGAATTTTTATATAAAATTGGAGAGTGATAAAAATTTTAAAAAAATTTCTTGCTAAAAAAAATGAAATTGCATGAATTGAGTGAGTATTGGATTGAATTAAGTGGTATATATAGGCATTTGATTTGGGTTGAAATGGTCGGCAACGGTAACTTTATTCCACCTCACAGTAACTTTATTCCACCTCACACTTCAAAGTAGCCGTTGCAGTTAGAGCGGTCAGTAAAAACTGACCAAAATTTGCCCAACTTAAAGTGCTCCATTGGAGCAACTTTCTTGCCAAATCTGTGTCAACTGACACTAAATCAATACTTAAACCCACCCATTGCACCCATTGCAGATGCTCTTACCTTGCTTCTGAGGCCGCACCGTGTAGTGTTCTCGGTTTCCGCTGGTTCCATTTTAGAGGTCAATCTCAGCCCTAGCTTTCTCTACCTTTCTTAAGCTCTCTGAACTTGATCTCTATCGATCATAATTGTTTGGGTGAGTTGATTATGTGAAGTTTATTTTATATGATTGTTGTTGTTGTTGGTTCTTCTTCTTGTATTGTCTCTCTATATTTAAAGCTTATAGTAACATCTGGGCTAGGTATTCAATGAATTGTTCTTCTGTGAATTTTTCCTCTAATGGTGTACAAATTCGGTCTCTTTTTTTCGTAGCTATGGGGTTTCAAACTTTTATCTTTTGTTTGTCCTTTAAAAAAAGAAACTCTGTCTCTAATTTATAGTAAAAAAGCTTTTTTTTTTTTTTTTGGGCTATCTTCTCTGCATATCTTCTTTGATTTTTGCTTGGAAAACCCTAACCCTGAACTTTCTCTCTATCGGTCATAATTGTTTGGGTGAGTTAATTATATGAAGTTTATTTTTATATGATTGTTGTTGTTGGTGGTGCTTCTTCTTGTATTGTCATTCTGTATTTAAAGCTTATAGTAACATCTGGGCTAGGTATTCCATGAACTGTTCTTTTGTGAATTTTTCCTCTAAGGGGTCGTTTGGTTGGGTGTAAAGGCTATGTAATGTAATCTTAGATTACATTACATAGCTTAAAGCATGTTTGGCGCGTTATGGAGCGGATGTAATCCACTTTACGGGTGTAATCTATCATGAAGAAAGGCTGTAAAATGGATTGCAGACTTCAACCAATGTATTCTGAGTAATGTAACGTAATCTACTTTACAGCCAATTAAATTACATGGCTATCCAAACGCATTTCTGGATAATGTAATGTTATTCTGGGTAATGTAATGTAATCTACTTTACAGTCAATTAAATTACATGGCTATCCAAACGCATTTCTGGGTAATGTAATATAATCTGACTTCACATTCCCTACTCATCCAAACAAGTGGGATGTAATTTGGAATGTAATTTGAATTATCAATGTAATCAAATTACACTGTAATATACTTTACAGTCAATTAAATTACATTACATTACAGGCAACCAAAAGCCCCCTAATAGTGTACGAATCCGGTCTCTTTTTCCGTAGCATAAGGTTTCAAACTTTTATCTTTTGTTTGTCCTTTAAAAAACCAAACTTTGTCTCTAATTTATAGTAATAGAACTTTTTTTTTGGGGGGCTATCTTCTCTGCATATATTCTTTGATTTTTGCTTGGAAAACCCTAACTCTGAACTTGCTCTCTATCGGTCATAATTGTTTGGGTGAGTTGATCATATGAAGTTTATTTTATATGATTGTTGTTGTTGTTGGATCTTCTTCTTGTATTGTCTCTATGTATTTAAAGCTTATTGTAACATTTGGGCTAGGTATTCCATGAACTATTCTTCTGCGAATTTTTCCTCTAATAGTGTACAAATCCGGTCTCTTTTTGCGTAGCTATGGGGTTTCTAACTTTTATCTTTTGTTTGTCCTTTAAAAAAACAAACTCTGTCTCTAATTTATAGTAAAAGAACATTTTGTTTTTGGGCTATCTTTTCTGCTTATCTTCTTTGATTTTTGCTTGGAAAACCCTAACTCTGACTCTTATTAAGTTTCTTTTTGCAACTGCTGTGTCTCGTCTGCTTCTCTGTCCAGGTGCATTATTTGTTTGCATCTCTTCCATGGTTTTTGCTTGGAAAACCCTGGCGCTGACATTTGGCTAACTTGATCTTTGGTGCTTTATTGTTGTTTAGGTGTATTCGTTTTCTCCATTTTTGGAACCTGGTTCTTGCGGCTTTTATGAAGAATATTTTAATTAGAAGGTTCGATTTTAAGGTTTTTTATTTTTATTTTAAATGAGATTTGAAGATCTTTTTCCCTGAAATTAGCAAAATTGATTTTGCTTTTTGCTTTTGCCCATATCTGATTTTGCTGTTGGCCTATCCAATGTTTACTCTTCACTCCAATTTTGGCTATGTCGTGGTTTATTTTTACTGCCTTCGGGCGCTGATTTTTTTTTTTTTTGAGTGTTGCTAGGCCTGATTTTATTGTTGGGCCATCCGATGTTTACTGTTCAGACATCCAATCCGTCGATTTTTGCTCCGTCGGGCAAAATTTTTGCTTTGTACAGTCTTTCTCCTTTAATTGGATGGGCGAGAAATTTACACTTTTGGGATCGCCTTCTTCTGTGTGTTTGGCTAAAGTTTGCTTGGTTTTTCCATCTTTTTCCTCCTATAATCGAGTGCCTTAGCTGTTTAGCTAGCGCCTAAGATGGGGAAATTGCTTCTTTGCCCTCTGCAATGGCCTTTGGAGGCTTTAGTTCTTATGGTTTTTCCGTCTTTTCCTCGATCTTGGTTTGAGCAGTTGCAGGTTGATGTGTGATGTGTGGAGTGAACCATTGTAATTTGTTTTGGGCTATATTTAGTTGCTTCAGAACTGGAAAAAATAAAAACAAGGAAATTATAAATTATATATATATATATATATGTATATCTATATCTATACCTATAATAAAAGGCAAGAAAAAATCTCTACTGTTTGATTTCGAATTTCGCTGATTCCACGTGTGTGATTTCGCTGTTGCCCTGCTCGATTTGCACCGTTCCGTGGTTTGATTGAGAATTTTTGCTATTCGCTTGAAAATTTTTGCTGCATCCATGTTGCCTTTTGACTGGTGTCTGATTGCTGTATTTTGATTGGAGAGGTGGGGTGAGGAAATTACTTTTATGGGCTCTTGTTTGTGAGTGTATTTGGTTAGTGCTTGCTTGGGTTTCGGTCATTTCGCGTGTGATACTCAAGTGCGGCAGAGTTTGTGACGTATTGAATTGCAAGGTTACTTTCTTGTCCTCTTCAATTATAGTGAGATTACTTTCTTGTCCTTTGCAATTGAGCTTAAGCCTTTTCCCTGTTTGCCTATTTTCGTCTTTTCCTGCGCTTAACAGCCTGCAATTTCAGTTCATTGGGAGTTCAACAAGGACAGGTTTGGGAGTTCAACGACGAGAGGTGTGAGAGAAGCTCATTTCGTGGGTTTCTTTGGCGGCAGACTGATATCTTGTTGGTTGTTTGCTTCTTAAGCTTTCGAGTTTTGTCGAGATCTTCCTCTTCCAATCTCGCCGTGGTTCTTCTTGAAGAATGCCGTTCTTGGTGGGTACTATTCTGGTTTTATCGTTCTCTTGCTATCGTTATTATTTTTTTTTTTGATTATTTTCTTCGTTTGAGTTTGCTCTTCTGAATGTTGCTCAATGTGTTTAATTTATGCTTTTGCTGGAGGTGGTTGATCTCGCGCACGCTGTTGGGTCCTGATTTTCTTTTTTACTCGTGGTGTTCTCTGCTTAATCTTGTTATTCTAGGTGAGTTTGTCTCTGTTCATTTGAATTTTTTGAACTTCGGTGGTTTACTTTCCTTTTTGCGTTTTTGTTGTCTGTTGGAGATTAATGTTCTTCTTTCTTCGAGATTGTTGTCATATGTGGGTGTACTTATGTTTTGAACTTCGGTGATTTACTTTCCTTTATTTTTTGCTTTTTTTTTTTTGGTCCTCCATCCATGTTTACGATAGACCCAAAAAAATAGGGACCCTGTGTTGATTTTAGGAGACGCAAAAAAATAGCGACCCTGTATTGATTTTCTTATTTCGATCAGACATGTTGAGATCATTTTCTCGTTGAAGTTGTTGCTCTTGAAAAGCTTTTTTTTTGCTTTATTTTTATTTTTTTACCCTGTGTTGATTTTGTTATTTCCATCAGGTATGTTGAGATCATTTTCTCGTTGAGGTTGTTACTCTTGAAAATTATGCTTTATTTTTTGCTTTTTTTTTTTTTTTTCCGTCCATCCATGTTTACAAGAAACCTAAAAAATACTCCAACCATGTTTACAGGACACCCAAAAAAATAGGGACCCTGTGTTGATTTTGTTATTTGCATTAGGAATGTTGAGAAAAAAAAGGTATTTAGATTAGTCGGCTTTAAAAAGACAAAAAAATTTTGGTTTTGCCCATTGAGAAGGCATATTTTCTAAAATGATTTTTTTTGTATTTCCTAAAATGCTTGATTTCTATTTATTTTGATTCTCAATGCGCTTGTTTGTTCTTTTTGTTTTCTCTTGAAATAAATATTCTGGCCTAGGACGCGTAAAAGAAAATTTGTTCCTCACTCTGTGCTCTGATTTATAACATTTCAGTATTCAATGATAGAACGCCTACTTCATCTTTCCCTTGTTGGCATCAGCAGTCATTTAATTTTTGTTAGTGTGTTTCCCAATTAAAATCTCACAGTAAAGCAATTGAGAAAATCACCAGTTACTCCAAAAATAGATGTATAGACCACCTTAAAGTTTCATTCTCATTATAAAAGATATTTATCGTGTTTGAGTATTTGTATACTCATGTGTGATTGATTTGTTCATATTGATTCATTCATTTCGCCTATTAATCAATTTCTCTTTTTTATTGACTGAAAAAAAATTTCAAAGTGCTTGCTGTTGATCTTTTGACTCTTGTTGCGTTTTCCAGTTATTAAGAAAGAATGTTTCCTAAAATGCTTCATTTCTTTTTTTTTTTTGCATAATTAAAATATTTCATTTCTCTTTCTTAAAATCCTTCATTTCTGTTTATTTTGATCCTCAGCTTTCTTAATGCCAAGTTTCGCACTAATTTTGAATTTCTTATCTTTGGCTTTTCTCTTTTCGTTCTCTTATACTTAATTCTTCATCAACTAATTCTTTTTTTCTTTTTCTTTTTTCTATATTTTATTATACCACTCAATGAGCATTTCAGTTGAACACATGACGAATTTCTAACCCAATTTACACTACAAGAAAGCATTCAACTCTTTATATCACTCACATTAGGATTTGTGATGTAGTTCTTCCTTTCAAATCTGATTTATAGCGTTTCAACATCCAATGATAGAATGCCTACTTTGTCTTTGTCTTGTTGACATCAGCAGTAATTTTATTTTTGTTAGTGTGTTTACCAATTAAAATGTCTCACTAAAGCCATTGAACTGTGAACAGTAAAAATTGGAAGGGCCATGAGCAAAATCAGAAATGCACGAATAGTAAAAATTAAAATCAATTTGTACGATCTGTCCAATCTATCTGTTAGAAACTCTGCGCACACTTGAGTATTAGACTTGAAAAGACCAAAAGCCACCTAACCACCCACCAAATACACACACAAAGAACAGTCCATAAAAGTAATTTCCTCACCCCTGTCCCCAAACAAAAGACAGCGATCAGACATTTAGCAAAGGCGAAGCTCGAGATAAGGAAAAATTCTCAATCGGAGCACAGAACAGTGCAAATCGAGCGGGCCAACAGCGAAATCACAGACGTGGAATCAGTCAAATTCAAAATCAAACAGTAGAACACCTTAAAGTTTCATTCTCATTATAAATTATTTTTATCGTGTTTGAGTGTTGGCATACTCATGTGTGATTGACCTATTGCTCTGCTCAATTTGCACTGATCCATGTTTCAATTGAGAATTTTTGTTATCTCGAGGTTCGTTTTTGGCTAATGCCTGTGGAGTGTGGGAATTACTTTTTTGGCCTGTGCTTCGTGCGTATCTTTGGTGGATGGTTATTGGGTTTTTGGTCTTTTCGTCCTTATACTTGAGTGTGTTGCAGGCTTGCTGACGTCTTGAATTTCAAAATTAGATTCTTGTCGTCTTCGAATGGGTTTGAACCTTTTCCATCTTTTGATATTTTCGTCCTTTTAACAATTTCGGACTGTACAGTTGCAGTTCATCAATGAATGGCATTTCTTTGTATGATATTTTTTTGTTACACTTTCTCCTTTGTGTTTTCTTATCTTTTGGATGATTTAATATATTTATCGATTAGGTTTTCCTTCTTTTTGATATTCATATTCTTGTGGTTCTATTTCATTTTATTAACCTATTATGTGCTTGCCTTTTTTATTCTCTCTTATTGTTGCTTTTTCTTTTTGTTCTCTCTTACTCTATCTTCTTGCTTACCTCTCTTCTTTTTCTTTGTCTAGCTTTTGTCTTTTTTCCCAGCTTCACAAATTGTGTTCTCAGGTATTGTTCTAGAAACTAATCTGTGTCCTCTTAGTGGATAGAATAAATATGGATACGTTCTTTTGTTTCCTCTTTAGTATGAATTCTTTTTTGCTACATTTTATTGTGTTCGTTGCCTTCAACTATTGTATTAGTCTGCTACTTATTAATTTTTATGATGATAGCATGGATGAAGAAGTGTTGATAGATTGCTATATTTCGGGGAATGCAAATTACCAGCACATCCATAATTCATTTGCTTCTGATCAGCCAATAGATATGTCTTATCAGAGTAATATGTATACTCCTTGTTTGTTAATCAATTACTCTCTTAGAGTTATGAACAAAAAAATATTGTAGAGAATTGCTTTTGTTTTTCTCGCTTTAGTTGCTCCTTCTCTTCCTCTTCCTTGATATTTTCATATTCTTAAGGTGATCATCAACGGACAAAAAGGCAAAGGCTTCTTGCCAGGATAAATTCTGAATAAGATAATTCCTCATTCCAAGATTCTTTTGAATCTACAGCCATTGGTAAATGATTTTAATTATTTCACATACTGAATATTTTTCTTTGATGTTTAATAGGTTTAGTTCTCACTGATTGTTATTTACTATATTAACTTAATTAGTTAACTAACTTATAGATTAAAATCGTCTCATCTCAATATGCAGCTGATGAGAATTCTTCTTTAGTTGATATCTCAGTGGCTTATGATGGTATTGATCCTGTGGATGTTGTCTTAAATTATGGCCATGAAAGTGTTCTCGTTCATGAGGTTCCAATTTGTTGGCAACCTGGCTTAATCAATGGAGATATTTGCCTCGAAAATGTGTCTCTTCAAAATATACTTACTCCCAGTAATTTTGAAGTTGGTTCGTCTTCAACCTTTTCTATTGACAACATTCCAAGCTCTGAGCATTCTTTATTGGAATATGTTCATGATATTCCTGTTGAATCTATCAACTTCTTTCCAGTGCTTAATTCAGTTCACCAATATATTGTAATGAATTGTCCTTCAGCGAATTTGCCTACACAGAGTAATCTTTTGGAATGCAAAGTTCCTTGTGTTTATTGTGGTGCAAAAAAATTCCAACATGAACCTAAAGGCTTTTGTTGCTGTGATGGTAAAGTCAAATTAGTTTCTTATGATGCGCCTGAACAACTTGTTTATCTTCTAACATCAAACTCTGAGGAAGCATCTCAATTTAGAACATATGTGCGCTCATACAACAATTTCTTTGCATTTACATCGATTGGGGTGAATTATGACAAAGACCTTTGCACAAGAAATCGTGGTGTATATACTTTTAGAGTTCATGGCCAAATTCATCATTACATTCATAACTTGTTCCATTGGATAGACCGCCAGCTAATTTACAATTATATTTTTATGACACTGATCATGAAGTTGAAAATAGATTGGCCCAATATGATAGATTGGAGCGCTGCAATATTCAACTGGTCATGCAAATGTTAGAGCGTAATCCATATTCTATCTTCTTTCGGCATCTGTCAGACATTCCTAATCTGAGTAGTCAAACAATTGTGATTAATTCATCTCCAGTATTTGACCAGCGTGTCTTCAACGTACCAACTGTTTCGCAAGTTGCTGCGATATGGACAGAAATTGGAGATGATGTTGTTCCATCCAACAAAGATATCATTGTAGAAGTTTCTTCCGGACAAAAGCATAGGATAAGTTATTTCTATGGTTGTTATGATCATCTCCAATATCCTCTCTTATTTCCATTTGGACAAAGTGGTTGGCATAGTGCAATTAAGAGAGTTAGTTTAAGCTCAAATGAATTTGGTTGTAGTGAACAAAATTTGATGCATGCTTCTAATTTTCACACACCAGAAGCTTTACTTGAAAGAGAAAATCATGGTAATTATCTTCTATGTCCAATTTCTTCGAGCATGCTAACAACTTGTTTTTTTTACTCTCTTTTATTTTTTTACTTATTAAGATGTCTACTTTCTATGTTAATACATGTGCAGTCCTGAATCATTCTAACCATGAGTCAAGAATGAATGTCTCTCCGAGGGAATACTATTGCTATAAATTACAAATAAGAAGTGATGATAAATCAATGCTTCTCCAAGCTGGTCGTTTACTGCAGCAATATGTCATTGATATGTACATTAAATTAGAAACTTCGAGATTAGATTATTTACGGCACAATCAAAAAAAAATTAGAGCTGAATTGTATTCTGGAGTCCTTGATAGTATTGCTCAAGGAGAAACTCGAGGTGATTCTGTTGGTCGTAGAGTTATATTACCACCAACTTTCATTGGTGGACCAAGAGATATGAAACGGCGCTTTTCTGATGCAATGGCGCTTGTGCAAAAACTTGGTAAGCCTGACCTTTTCATCACCATTACTTGTAATCCATCTTGGCCAGAAATCAAAGAATGTTTAGGTCCAAATGAGGAAGCACAGAACAGACCAGACTTATTTGTATGAAAGAAGGCCAATGTAAGAATCATTACCCAAAAGACTTTTGTGATAAAACTACTATGGGAAAAGATTCTTTTCCAATCTATAGGAGAAGGCATAATTCAGAAACCCTACAAGTTAGAGGTTCTTTGTTGGACAATCGATGGGTTATTCCTTATAACCCATATTTGTTAGCTAAATTTGACTGTCATATTAATGTTGAAATTTGTTCTACTATTAAAGCTGTTAAGTACCTTTATAAATACATTTTCAAGGGTCATGATAAAGTTGCGTTTCGGTTAGTTTCTCAAGCTGACTTGACTAACATCGATGAGATAGAAACTTTTCAATCTGGCCGTTGGGTAGGAGCACTAGAAGCTATGTGGAGAATTTATGGTTTTCCACTCAATGACATGAGTCCTAATGTTGTAAACTTGCAGCTACATTTACAGGATAAACATGTTGTGGCTTTTCCAGAATCTGCTGATTTAAATAGCATAGCTCGTAGCGATTTTTTGTCAAGAACAATGCTAACACAGTTTTTTGACTTGAATAAAAGAACAGACAAATCTAGCAAATTCTTGTACAAAGAAATTCCTGAACATTATGTCTGGAATAAAATGCAAAGAGAATGGACAATTCGAAAAAAAGGAATAGCTGTTGGAAGAATTGTGATGGCAAACCCAAATGAAGGAGAAAGATATTATTTGAGGTTATTGCTAAATCATGTTCGAGGACCTAAATCATTTGATGATCTTTTAATAGTTGGCAACATTAAAGCTTCATCCTATCAATAGGCAGCTCTTTTGCTTGGCCTGTTACATGCAGATAACTCAATCGAAGCTTGTTTGTTAGAAGCATCCTTCTATCATATGCCAATGAGTTTGAGAGGATTATTTGCCACTATTCTTGTCTACTGTAACCCAGTTGATCCAAAAGCTCTATGGGAGAAATTTCAAGACGACCTTTCTCAAGATTTCTCTCAAAACAGTGATAATTCACAATTTGCTAGAAAGAATGCTCTTATTTCTATGAGTTCAATTCTGCAGTCCATGAATAGAAACATAGAAGAGTTTAATCTGACCGATGGAACGATATCTTCTGACACTGATGAAGTCTGTTCTCAAAAGGAAATCGATGATGAATTTCACATACCAATTACAACAGATGACTTGAATGCAATTACATTATTGAATTATGAAAAAAAAATGCATATGAGCTGATCATGTCAAAAATTAATCGAAAAGAACCTGGTGCTTTCTTTATTGATGGGCCTGGTGGCACTGGGAAAACATTCCTATACCGTGCTCTTTTAACAACGGTCCGATCATCAAAATTGATTGGATTGGCCACCGCAACATCTGGTATAGCAGCATCTATTTTACCAGGTGGAAGAACTGCTCATTCACGGTTCAAAATACCAATCGATACAGAAGGCCAGCTCAATTAATATTGTACTCTAAGCAAACAAAGCCATCTTGCCTCGCTCATACGTCAAGCAACATTAATTGTGTGGGACGAAGCTTCTAGGCTAGGCGTGAGGCCATTGAAGCATTTAACAGAATGTTGCAAGATATAATGAGATGTTGTTTGGAGGCAAAGTTGTTGTGTTTGGTGGTGACTTTCGTCAAGTCCTTCCAGTTCTCCCTACATCAACAAAAGAGGAGGCCATTGATGCAAGTTTAGTGAATTCTCCACTTTGGCCACAAATGACAGTGCTAACTCTAACACAAAATATGCGAGCCAGATTCGATCCAGATTTCAGTGATTTCCTTCTGCGGGTTCGTAATGGCACTGAACCATTTGTTGAGAATGATTTTATCCAAATTCCTAATAACCTTTTATTGCCTTACACACATAATGATCAAATTTCATTGGAAAGACTTGTTAACACAGTTTACCCAGACTTGTCCAGTTATGGTGACTCCTCTTACACTGTAGTTGATCGAGCAATTCTGACACCCAAAAATGAGTATGTTGACCAGATAAATAGCCTCCTTATTGCAAATTTCCCTGGCGTCGAACATGTTTACACCAGTCGAGATGAATATACCGGATCGGAAAGTTACTTGTTGGAAGAGGACTTCTTGAACACATTAACTCCAAATGGATACCCTCCACATCAGCTTGTCCTGAAGATAGGTTGCCCAATCCTATTGCTCAAAAATATTGAACCATCAAAGGGCTTATCAAATGGAACAAATTTGATATGCAAAAACTTTGATCAAAATTTAATTGATGCTGAGATTGCATTTGGTCAACATAAAGGCACCAGAGTCTTCATTCCAAGAATACCATTTTTACCAAACAAAGCTGACAAATATCCATTCCCATTTAAAAGAATCCAGTTTCCTATAAGACTCAATTTTGCAATGACCATCAACAAAGCGCAAGGACAAACCCTTGAAAAAGTTGGCCTTTATCTTCCCCAGCTAGTTTTCTCCCATGGACAGCTATATGTTGCTTTGTCAAGAGCAACTACATCTCGAAACTTATCTGTTCTGATTAGACCTGACTTGTTGATTACTGGGCCTGAAAGTAAGACTCCAAATGTTGTCTACAAAGAAATTCTTAGGGCTGCATATCCTGAATAACTTTGTCTTCTATTATTAATTCACTTCAAAGGTATTTGTGCTTATTTATGTGATCAATTAAACAAATTGCTTCAACATAATCTAATTATTTCTCAAATGCAGGTATTTTCATTACAGAATCTGACATTGTAAATATCTCATATATCCTGCACTCCAATACACATTGACTCTGCAGGATTTCCTACATGAATCAGCAAAAAACTTGACTCTTTGTCTTCGATAAATCTTAGTCTTTGTGACCAATTCTATAAATAATATTACCACCAATCATATTTCATGCATTTTGTGAAATTAACATATTAAATTGCAGCATATTTTCCTTCCTTTTGTAATTTCTTCATATATTTTGCTTTATTGCATCTAAAATAAAATCATCCATCCCAAATTTTATCACTTTAGTTTTCCTTTTATTCATTTGATTGAAACAAATTTTACCTCTATTTACTAAATGTCAATTGGTTGTACCAATCAAATTCCTTGGTTAAAAATTCTAGCATTATTTTGTTTATTTCTATACCCCTTATAATATATTTCTGGTGCAGCCGTCTATCTTGAAGCAACACAATGCCACGTGATTTGTGTTTCATAGAAGATGTTACACCAAAAAGTCATCCAACTTGGTGTGTCAAGATCCGGGTGTTAGAAAAACACCCAGCAAAAGGGTCACTTAACAGTCCAAAAAAACATCAGAAATATATATTTGGTGATCAAAAGGTTAGCATTTCAATCCATAAAATCAATTAAATTTATATCCAATCAAAAAAAAAAAAAAAAAAAGAAGATTCTAAATCTCACAATTTTGTTGTCTTTAATTCCCCAGGGAGCAAGGGTTCAAGCAATCATTTGGGGCACAGACATTAATCTTTTCACAAAGAGACTTTATCCTTTCAAAGCATACATCTCAAAGGCTTTTGTTAAATCATGCTCATCACATTATCAACTTATCAAGCATCCATTTGAGTGGGTCATCCATGGGAAGACAGTTATTGAAGATTGTGAAGACCCTGCTGATGAGCTCATAACAGCCCCACTATATTTCACACCATTTTCAGAGTTTGCTGCATATCTAAATTCACCGGTTCATCTTGGTAAGTGACCACTAAAGAACTGTCTACAATTAACTTCTCTATCATTTATTTCTTTGTTTGATCCAAATAAAAAAAAAAAATAATAACACTTGATATTTCACACATGTATAGATATCATAGCTGTCCTAATGGACATTGACCTTCCACGGAAAACAGACACCAAATTGGCACTTCTTATGTTCAGGAAGCAGTGATCATCAATCAAGAGTACGGGTGTACATCGGCCGGTTTGGTCGGTCTATACCCTCATTATATGAACCCAACCAATCACCTCGGTTTGAGGAAAATGAAAACCATTAGGCACCGTGACACTCATGATAACCAATCAAAATAGGGGATGTTTTTCGGCTTGGTTCGGTCGGTTTATCATCGGTTTTGATAGACGCTAATTTGAAAAAATAAATAAATAAAATTGTGTCACAAAATTGTGTCACCCAAAAAAATTGTCACTGCCAACTCCTATGTTCTCTCTCTTTTCAAGTACTAGCAATGCAAAACCTGTTATGCATGAAGTATTTTGAAAATTGTGTCACCCAAAATCAACCACTAGTAATTGGAACCTATTATGTATAAGGTAATTTGAAAATTGTATCACCCAAAATCAACTACTAGTAATTTTTAAATAAAAACCTAATATGCATGAAGTAATCCACACTACCAAGTACCAATTTCCAAAATAAGTTCCAATTGGGCTAATTCATACAACTACAATCAAACAATAATGCATTATGCAAATAGTAGGAGTATACATCGGTCGGTTTGGTCGGTCTATACCCTCATTATATGAACCAAACCAATCACCTCGGTTTGAGAAAAATGAAAACCATTAGGGACCGTGGCACTCATTAAAACCAACCAAATAGGGCGGTTTGGATTGGTTTTGGTCGGTTCAATCGGTCCCGGTCGGTTCTTGAACACCCCTAATCAAGAGTAATAACAAAAGACTTTCCCACTTATCTATTTTCTTGCTGTAAATTTTTACTTCTTTAATTTTGATATACCTTCTTTTTGCACTAAAAACATCATATTTTAATGATTGTTTCATCACCTTCTCTTTTCAGGTTAAAGCCAATTCTGATAAGCTTTTGGGATAGCCACCTTGAAAATGAATGCATCAACATGTACTCCCATAGAACACAGAATCCTGTCATCATCATCTTTAGAGCTAAAGTTGGTCCCTACAATGGTTAGAAAAATAGTTCTTACTCTCCATAAAATTAATAGTTTAATTTCATTTGCCTTAACCTATTGAATTTACTCACATCCTAAATTCTAAATATACAGCTAACACATACAATATGTCCTCCTAGGTATTTCTTTGTCTGCCAGAAACTCAAGTGGTGTTATAACAGCTCCTCAAATACCCAAAGCACTTGAACTTCGTCGATGGTAAATCAAAAACCCTGTAATATAACTTCTCTGTTCTTTGCCTCAAAAAAAATATAATCTTTGCATGCTAGAAAATATTCAATCAACCAAAAGCCAATTAGCGTTCATATTTATTGAGAAAGAATATTTCTTAAACTAATTACCATTTGAGAAAGCATTCCAGCTATTCAAAAAATACTTCCTAAATTCCTTCATTTCTATTTCCTAGACTCCTTCATTTTTGTTCATTTCAATCCTTAGCCTCCTTAATACTGAAGCACAAATATCCTAGATTTCAGCTTTTTATTTTTATTTTTTATTTTTTGAAACCCAAATCCAGTCAAATACTGAAGCACAAATTTTCAATTTCTTATCTTTGGCTTTTCTCTTTTCCTTCAATTACGCTTAATTCTTCATCAAATAATTCTTTTTTTCTTTTTTTTTTTTTATATTTTATTATAGTGCTCAATGACCATTTCACTTGAACACATGAGAAATTTCTGACCCAATTTACACTACAAGAGAATATTCAACTCTCTATATCACTCGCATTAGCATTTGTCAAGTAGTTCTTGCTTTCAAATCTGATTTATACCATTTCAACATCCAATGATAGAATGCCTACTTCATCTTTGGCTTGTTGACATCAGCAGTCATTTTATTTTTCTTAGTGTGTTTGCCAATTAAAATCTCACAATAAAGCCATTGAAAAAATCAGCAATTACTCCAAAAATAGATGTATAGACCACCTTAAAGTTTCATTCTCACTATAAAAGATATTTATCATGTTTGAGTATTTGTATACTCATGTGTGATTTATTTGTTCATGTTGATTCATTCATTTCACCTGTTAATCAATTTCTCTTTTTTGTTGACTGAAAAAAAAAATTCAAAGTGCTTGCTGTTGATCTTTTGACTCTCATTTCGTTTTCCACTTATTAAGAAAGAATCTTTGCTAAAATACTTCATTTCTTTTTTTTTTTGCACAATTAAAATACTTCATTTCTCTTTCTTAAAATCCTTCATTTCTTTTTATTTCAATCCTCAGCCTTCTTAATCGTAAGTTTCACCCTTTTTTTATACTAACCCTTATCTTTCATTTCAAAAGAACTACTCTCATTTTCACTACATAAAAGTTTTACCACCGTTCGCTTTCTGCCATGATTTTTTAGGAAAATGGCCAAACGATTAGTGTCAATGTTAATTAGTTTCCAACAAATCACTTAACCAACATAGATATGTTATAAATTCTCCTTTTCCCTTTTCACCATGCCTACTTTGTTCATCCTATTAGTTGCTTTACCTGTACAGAACTCATATTTGTTATTATTTTCTCCTTCTACTTTTTTCCTTTTATTTTTTTTAAACTCAAATGCACTCAAATACTGAAGCACTAATTTTGAATTTCTTACCTTT
>JAESVK010049200.1:0-23306 GCA_017140935.1 Hamamelis virginiana | reverse complement strand
TATTTCAAAAACCAACCGTCAGATCACTGTGATTTTTTGCAGGCATGACATACAGAGGTAGGGCATCTAATCCAACGGTCAGTTTTATGAACTGTGATCTAAAATTAACCATATGGAGCCGATCTTACGCAACTTTGCGTAAGGCTAGCCTTATATTATCATGTCTATATATATATAGGGTCAAGTTCCCCTTACACCCTATTTTGACACCTATGTTTACACTTCGTTTCAAAACACTATTTATGATAGATATTTTGACGAATTGACCGTTGGATTCAATACATTTCTTATGCATATCATGTATATCAAAAATCATAGTGATCCAACGGTTAGATTTTAAGAAATGTCACTATAAAAAATTGTTATGTTTTTATTAATAAAAAAAAATAATAGTTCTTCAAAATGATATTTTTTAAAAACTAACCGTTGGATCACTCCAATTTTTTTCATACATGACAAACATAAGATAAGTATCTAATCTAACGGTCGGTTTCTCAAAATTTTTTATTTACAATGGTATTTAAAAATGAGGTGTAAACATAGGTGTCAAAATTGGGTGTAAGGGGAACCTGTCCCATATATATATATATTGATTCAGTGATTTGATTTACGAAAACGTACCTTTGAATCTTCGATTGATGAAGTCTTTGAATCCTGTGCCTCCCTCTGTTTCGAAGGAGAAGGGAGAAATCGCAAAAAAGCCAAACCAGAGAGACAACAGGGCAGCATCTGTTTAGATCTACAGATCGGCAGCAGCTTTTATCGACGACAAGGGGATTAGGGTTGAACGGGGGAGCAGAGATAAAGAAAGAGAGAGAGCAGCTTTGTTCGAGTGGGCAAATGAGGGAGCGAGGGAAAAGAAAAGAAAAGAAAAGGAGGGAAGCCAAAATTTCACGGCAGACTATCCACGGCGTTTTTATAAAAACGCCATTATTAAGGCCTTTAACGGGGTTTTTAAAACGCCGTAAAAACTCATCTTCTGCAGCATTTTTAAAATGCCGTGTTAAGTAGTCTTCTACGGCATTTTAAGCTAAAACACACACAATATGCCATATATCATACTTTAGACGGTGTTTTAGGAAAAAATGCCGTAAATATTATTTTTCACGGCATTTCAAAAAAAAAACGCCGCTAAAAAAGTGCCGCAAAATGTCTTTTTTTTTTTTGTAGTACAAGTGAGACCAAAAGAAAAAGGTCTAAAAGAGACAAAACAAGTTTGAGAGTCTCTTGTGTGTTTGTGTAGGAGCTCTGTACAGTCTTTAAGGCGTACATCTCCATGAGCTCCATAGGAACCTTTATATTTGTGTATGTGTGAGTAAGCCCACCACATTTTCAACAGAGTGATATTGAATGCTTCCGCTAAATTCCCAACATAGTAATGTATTTAGCCATGTGGAAATGCATACTGTTGAAAATTACATTATACTACATGCATAATTTGTATAAGAAAAACTGATTTATTTTAAATATGAACTAGCATACAAGGCAATTTCTGGACATCTATATCCGTTTGTGCAAGAAATTGTTTATTAAAGAAGTAATTAAGTAAGTGATATGTTTTCTAATGCTGCACTGTGTTCTGTCACATTTAAATTTCTAACCCTATTATGGCATCACTTAAATTTCAATGCGTTTTTAGTTTTGAAGGTCTATGTTCGAGCAAGAATTTCTCATTTGATAATGTGTTTATGTGTAAATCTAGTATTACCTTTGGAGTGTATTTGACATTCCATTCTGTTGCTAGATCCTCTGCTTAAAACATCGGTGTGACTGGGGCTTTAGAATCTACAACATTTGATGCAGGAAATTATCTAATTCTTGTATCACTACTGGGCCTGCTTGCTCTGCAGGATCTTCTGAGATACAGCTCTTGTAATCCTGTGGACTGGAAAGAAATGTTTTCATGTAAAACTGGACCTATAAACTAGTGTTTATTATTTCATTCAATGTAATATCTCTGGGAAAAATTTCTTCTGTTTCCTTTAATGTTGTAAGGAATCTGAGGAGTTGCCTATTTTGCATGGGCATATAGGTTAATTAGTGTAGGTGATATTTTCCAGTCAGCATGCAAAATGCAGCCCATCATGTTATGGAATTTGGATGTGCATAATATTGTTCCTTCTACAAATTGTTTATTTCATACTTTCTGTTGTTCCATCCTCGAAAATTTTATGAAAGAAAATGATGTCAAAAACTACTTAACATAATCTGATTAGAGATGTAAGGGAGATGCAAATAAAACTGCTTTGGCAAAACCACACTGACAAAACAATTAGGGAGTTGTTTCAGCAAGTCAGTTGCTCATGACGCAAGTGTTAATGCTTCCTCACTTTTGTCTTGTGAATTGCATCAATTATAGAAACAGAAATTCCTTCTTATATGCTGGGTGCATGTGCTCACTTTTAAGAGGGTACCCGGCATTGCCGAGTACTCTATTCCTATTATTTTTGACATACAGGATATGTATAAAACATGAAAATATTATTATAGTCCTTTCCAATATTTTCCATTTACTTGACTCCTGTCAATATATATATATATATATTTTATAGTATGAAAATGTTATCATTAATTTCATTGACCAAAAATATCATTATGCCACTTTAGAATAATTGTTTTTGTTCTATGCTTCGTTTACTAAATTCAAAGGTTTTGTCCCCCCCTCTCTCTCTCTACATTATGATCACTCACTCACAAGCTATGTTCTTTTTTCTATAATATATATAATAGTTTGTTTATGTAGATTGTGTTTCATTTGATTTATGATTGATCAAATCAATGCAATTAATAACTGTAGATGGCTGTATGGTGCATCCCTAGTGGCTTCAAGGCTTAAGTGTGACCTTGGTGGCGATATTTTTTCGCTACCCTGGTAATTAATAACCTCTCTGTGTGTGTGTGTGTGTGTGTGTGTATATTTAATGCAACATATAGATTCAATTATGTCTAAATGTGAATTTGAAGTGAATTTATTGTTGGTATTGATTGGTTAGGATATCTGTAATTCTTGTAGTTTTCGGGGGTTGGAGGTGGTCGGAGACCCACTTGGGTTTGATTGCTTTTTCTTTTTGGAATAATTGTTTTTGTTTAATGCTTAGTTTAAGTAAAATTTTAAGATTGTATGAGTAAAGATGTATTATAAACTAAAGAAACTCTATCGGATTTTCGTCTCGAGGTTGGTGTCATTGTATGAACAAGATTAGGGGCCCAGCTTACATTGGTCAAGCTCTTGTCTTCCCTTTTTTTAAGCTTTGATTTGGTTTGAATCTTTTAAAGTTTTGGATTTTCTCTATCTCTAATGCTTGTTCTATTATAAGATTAATAAAGACACTTTTGCATCCTTATACTATTCTTCTAGTTGTTGAGCTTCTGATATACATTTGTTTAATTGAGGTTTAGCTTCATACTTTTGCAAGATTGTAATGTTGTTTGGATATAATTATAGAAGTTGTATAAACTTTTATTTTTACTGGTAAAATTTTGAGAATATTGCAAAAATAGACGAAATGCTGCCGAATTCTTGTCTTAAAATTAAAGCATACATTTATATACCAATAATAGATGTAAAAAAACACATGTATTTTTCTCCCTATACATATTTTCATGCAATTTTTCTCTAAGGTTGTTGAATTCCTAAAACTTTCTTGAATTGCTTTACTCTAGTAGTAATAAAGTTTAAAGTCATAATTACAAATGGTCATTGTTTTGTTTTTAAGTTTGAATAGGTATATGCATATAAGTTGAAGCTTGGATAGAGAAAATTTTAGTAGTTTATTTTCCTCTTTTTAAAAGTAGAAATGATATTGGGACGGGTTTGTAATAGTATATATCTTTATGTAATACTGATTATATTTTCATTTTTTGTGAATTATTTAGATTTTATAGGCTTAATGAAAATATCTTTGGTAAGCTTCCATACAATAGGTTCAATTAGGATTACAAAATTTCATAAATTTTTTTTTTTTTTGAAAGAAGCAAAGAGGACAATTTTAAACTAACCCCAACTCAACTAACCTTAAAACATAAGTTTCTTTTTACACCCACCTAATACCAAAAAAGTCCAAAATATTTTTCTTTTTATTTCCATCCAAAGAGGAGCTTGTTTTCTTCACTCCACGAAGAGAGTAGCCCAACCATTTTCGCAATTATTCATCCCACAAACAAAATTATTTTCTTCACTCCATGAAGAGAAAGTAGGACAATTATCATTCTATAATATGTTCATATTTAGTGTGTTAAATATTTTAATATGTTCGGCTGACGACTGTTGAACATAGGATGATATTCTACTAGTGCCTACTGAACATTTTATAATGTTCAACATCTCCTGCTGAACATTTTTATATGTTCGATTGGGATGACTGAACATTATGTTCAGCATCCCCTGCTGAATATTTTCATATTTTCGGTTGGGATGACTGAACATAGTGATATGTTCAATTACCCTATCTGAACATTGACTGATATTCAATATCCCAGAGCTGAACAAAAACAAGAACTTAAAATTAAAACAACTTAAAAAAGGTGAATCATACTTGAAAAAATTTATATTTTCATTGTTGGAATCATTCCACATGACCATTTCATTTTCCATTGATCATTAAACACTTTTTTTGTTAGAGTTTTCAGAAAATTATACGATAGTGTAAAGGTTTGTGAGATTAGGGTTCTTGAAAAAAAAATAAAAATGTGGGAAGAAGAAGGTGAGTGCGGGAAGTAATATGATTTATTTTAATTTATTTTATTTATCCAATGGTACCCTTAATAGTAAATTTACATATGGGTACACTAGTAATAAAAAAATTTATTAATTGGTGGGTGCCACTAACAATAAGGTGGGGCTATATACAGTACACCATTTTACTAAGGGCAACCCATTTAAAATTTTCATTGGGTCTATTTTACCCTTTTCTAACTACAGCCCACTAATTTTTAGGCAACCCATTACTATACAAAACAAAAGTTTTAAAATGCCATAAATGCCTCAAGTCTAAATACAAGACACAATTCTATTTGCAACCCATTACCCTCAACACTAAACCTAAAACATATTATCTCAACACTTTCATTTTAGGTTTGTTTGTATATTATTGGTAAACATCATATTTGGAATAAACTTACTTCAAAACATGAAAAGTAGTGTTTTATAACCATTATGGTATAATGGTGTTACGAAAAAACCTCTATTTCGATCGAAAAAAAAAAAAAAAAACTGTGTTTGTGTTCACAATCGGACTAGTAAATCTGAATATTAAGCTTTAGTATTCGGTAAGCCAATACCGAATATAAAACATTATATTCCACTCCAAAAAATCAAATGTAGTTTGCAGTCTTCCTAAAGCTAATACCGAATATGTAATTGCCGAATAATAAACCTACATATTCGGCATTAGCTTACCCAATACTAAAACTTTATATTCGGTATTGACTTACCGAATATTAAAGCTTCATATTCGAATGTACCAATCCGAATGCGAACACGAACACAATTTGTTTTTTTTTTTTTTTTTTTCAATTTTCCGATCGAAATAGAGGTTTTTTTCATAACACCATCATACTATAATGGTTATTAAACGCTATTTTTCATGTTTTGAAGTAAGTTTATTCCAAACATAATGTTTACCAATAATATACAAACAAACCTAAAACAAAAGTATCGGGGGTATTATGTTTTAGGTTTGGTGTTGGGGTAATATGGTGTTGGGGGTAATATGGGTTGCTAATAGTATTTATGTTATGTAATGGATTGTATTTAGTAAAGGGGTAAATGGGTATATTAATTAAAATTTTATTGTGCTGCCTTTAGTAAAAATAACAAATGGTGGGTTGTACTTAGAAAATGGGTTGCCTTTAATAAAAAGTAGCCCCACCCCTAACAATATGGATGGGTGACAATAGAATCACCCTTCACGAAAATACCCTATAATTTTTTGAATGACCAAAATACCCATTTAATAGCTTAAGCTTTAAATATGATTCTTGCTCTTGATCGAGCTGAACAGTCCTCTTATGTTCATCTTCTTCTTCTTCCTCTTCCTCTTCTCACAATAACTCTCATTCTTCAAGCCTATAACTCCTCACTCCAAGGCTTACATTCTTTCAACTTGTCATCTAAGCATTTTATGTACCAGATAAAGAAATTGGTTCTCACTCATGGTGCATGCCAGCGTGATTGTGTGAAGTCTACATCAAGATCACCTGGCTAAATAGCACAAACTAATTAAGTTCCAACAGAGAATCACTTAAAACATATATAACTTAGAAGTTTACCTATTGATTGAAGGAAATATTTGAACTGGTTGAGAGAGATTCTATTGGCAACTCAACAGGATACCTCCATCTGACAAAGCGGCTTGATGGACCCATCATTCAGTGATTTCTTGTTTGAAAAACTTGAAATTGCGGAGTTATGGAGATCGATCATGTTTGAGGGTTTTTCTTTTTTCTTAACCATATTTATTTATTTTTGTTTTAACCATATTTAATATATACAAGAGCACAGATCTTATAACGGACTAATGATCACATTGTGAGACAGCCCAATTACCCCAATTTCATTTTTGTTTCATTAGTAATGATCAATGAAGGATTTCTGAAAAATGGTATAACTTTTTTACTTTTTACCAAGTAGTTGCCCCAAACAACAAACTTCACAATTGACCTTTTTTTTTTTTTCATTCCCGGTTTTCAGCAAGCTTTCTTGTTAAAGGAAAATGCTTTGTGTCCAAAAGTTGTCCCAAAAGTAAATCTCAAATAATGTGGCTTATGATCTAACCATTTTTTTTTTTTTTAGTAAATTCTTTATTGATATTAAATGAAGGCCTAGGATTCATTTTGGATGTTTTTTTGGGGACAAACTTTTGGGATATATAGCATTACTGCTTGTTAAATGGTATAAACTTACTCGGTAATTCTGATTAGGTAATGACATCCTTACATATCTTAGCGTTAGCCCATCTCTTATGAGAGTCATTAAATAGGTGTTTTGAAAAACCAACTGTTGGATTAGACAATCATCTTATGCATGTCATGTTTTGTCAAAAATTACAGTAATCTGACAAATAGTTTTCAAAATACAGTCTGTGAAATAATCTTACAATATTTACCGTTAGATGTTGTAACAATTGTTTAACAGCCTGTATTTTGAAAAGCCGCCGTTGGATCTATATGATTTTTTACAAACATGACATACATAAGCAGATTATCTAATTCAATAGTCAGTTTTTCAAAATTCATAGCCTAATGAAAATGGGTTGATGATTAGGTAAGGACATCCATACAAGATGGAGACTGACTAACTCATATAGTTGGGTCCTATCTATTTTATAGCTCACCAGGGGTAAGGTGGGCCATTATTGGTCACAAGATTAGAGAGGACACTAAATTATATTTTTGGAACAATCAATGTTTAATTATACAAGAAGAAGAAAGTTTTAGATTTGACTTTCCCCTATATCTTATGGCAGAAGAATTATAGAATAGTCGAATTGAATTGAATTGAATAATAAAATATTTAGACTTGTGGACTGGACAAATTAATGAACCCAAAAGTATATAAAATTTGAACATGGCTCATTTAGCTTACATGTAGGCTCAAACTAATCTTTTATCGAGTCAATCTTGAGTAATTTGATTATTTTAAGTATTAATGAGCTTATAAAATTATATAGTACTCTACTCGGGATGGATTTTAAAATATTTTTCCAAACCCACACCCAATTATCTACATCCAAAATCCATCCTATTGGAAGTTTGAGTAAGCTAGACAAATAATCCATTTATCTCATTCAATTGTCATCCCTAATTTCAAATAAGATTTTTAATTAGTCAAGCCAACATAGGTTTGGTGTAAACCCTACCCTATTTCCCTAAGATTTGGGTTTTCATATGTGTACTCAATTCAATAAAGGCTCAAGAAAAGACCCAACTTCAGCATGGTCCTGAGGTTGAAGTTGTTTAATTTCATGACAAAACCTGGCATCCAGAGAGGTAATTATATAGATGAAGTTCCTGCTATGCTACCCTTTGCTTAACTTGAAAATTCGAAAAGAAAAACTTTTAAGAGGAATCCCTTAACAATGTGTCGGCAAGTGGTGGATGATCACCATATTATATTTTATGATTAGAAAATAAAATATATATATATATATATATATATATATATATATATATATATATATAGTGTGGGACGTAGGGGATGATAGGTGTTTTGTCTTTGTGCCCTCATTTGTTTTGTTATGATAAAATATATATATAATATATAATAAGGGAGTGGGGAGGACAGAAATGAAAGAGGAGAGAAAGAAAAAAAAAATAATTGAAGGTTGTCGGCTAATTTGATATTGTATATCAAAAACAGGTGAAAGGCTTTATTGTATGTGGGAAATAAATTAAAGCTGTGGGGTCCACAATGAATTATTTATGAAAAGTAAATATATGAATCGACATATATAGATAAAAGGGGGAGTTCGGCAAGAAGGAGGGGGAAGGAAGTAAAGAAAGAAAGGACGGGAAAGAGGAGGAAAAAGGGAGAGAGAGAGAGATCAGAAGAAAAAAAAGGAAGTCGGAGAAGAGGAGAAGGAAAAATAGGAGAGAAGAAAAGAAAAGAAAGAGAAGGAGAGAAAAATGAGAATCTAAGGGGAAGATGGAGCTGCACAAATGCAGAATACTCGGTAATTTAATTGCATAATTCCGAGCTTAGTGAGGTGAGATAATATTTCTATTTTGATTATATTTCAATTTTTGGATTGAATATGGTATGATTTAATGATGAAATAATGACTTACATATATATATATATATATATATGTGGGGATTTCAAATCTTGGATTTTTATTTTATATGAAAATGAAAAACTGAAACTTTGGGACTATTTTCCCATCAACTATATCAACTCAGGATCATGTGTACCAAATTTGGGAATTTTCTGATGAGTAGATTAATTTCTATAATTTTCTGAAGTTTAGAAATACTGAAACTTTGAAAATTTGTAGTATATTGTGTATATGTCCGAAAATTCTGAAATTTGAGTATATTGTAAAGCTTGAATTTATGGATTTTTAGAGATAAGAATCATGGAAAAAGATCTATGGGTGAATGAGAATTTCTAGAGAGAGAAAGCTTCCATGAAGCTTTAATAGTAGGCACAAGGTGTATTTTCATAGTTTATCGAAAAATTATGATTTTTACATATATGGTATAGATTGATTTTATATGAATTTAGAACTTTGAATCACTTCAATTGGATGTGAATTGTGAGAGAAATTGAGAAACGAAGTTGCCGAAAAATCTGAAATTTTATTAACTAGCCTACTTTGGCATCATTTTTAAATATGTTCGGATGGGAGGTGTTATACACCACCATTATATTTTGAAAGCTTGTATCACACAGATTCTATAACATCTTGAATCATCCAAATCGGATGAGTAACGAAGGAGATATAAGTGTGCAAAGTTGGCCAAAAAGATGAAAAATATGGACGTATCATGTACGTGAGTGTGCATGTATGATTCTGTGCTATGAAGGTGCATAGTAAACCATACACCCTCAATTGCAAATTAGCACTTGTGGCTATCATTTTGACTTGGAATTATTTTTAAAAATCCTATTAAATTAAGTTGATATTAATGGGTACAAAAGTTGCTGTTTGGGAGGCATGAAAGAGCCTAGAAAATTATGGAGCATAGTGAAGGTGCACCATAAGACTTACCATGTGACCTCATTGTATTTTGACTATTCTAGTATGATTTTTCAATCTAACAAAATTTGATAAATTCTACAAAAATCAGACAAGTGTCCTAGAATGGATTATTGTATAGAAAATACATGTGGATAGAAAATTAACTATCTTCCAAATTGTGAGTCTTTGGAAAATAGTTAAAAATCATGAGTAATTGATTTTTATAAAATCAGGATGATTAGTGAAAGATCTTGGAAATACAAGTTATGGAAATCATATTGGCATATATATAAACTGTTAATATATGCATGTGATATTTGTAAAGTTTATAACATGCTGTTATTATTATGAATAAAATGATGAAGCATGTTAATTGTTATGTATAAAATACATACGTGTGATATTTTTCATAATTATTGCACATAAAATTGGCATATGGCATGTGGTGATGATATTATGAGAAAGTGACTGGGCTTATCAGTAAATTTCATACATCTCATAGTAACAATGCGTTTTAAGAAAATAAAACCGTGCACTTGTCATGTGAATATGCGTATATGGGCGCGCATGTTACGCATGCAGGCAAAGCGGACAATATTATTACTTGAAGAAGTACGGGGTGTTACAGTGGCACAGTTACATGTGGTGGCTCAAGTTGAGTGAGCAGAATGAATTATTTGTATATCACTGATATAACTGTTGATATGAGATATATGTTGAGTTGATATACTATGAAATGTATGCACGAATTGACATACATGAATTGTTGATATGAGATGTATGTCATATGTATTGCATGTAATAATTGCATCTGGAATGAGACACAGTTACATGTGAAATATATTGCATAGAAAATCATATGCATTTATGATTATTTTTGTAACTATGGAAACGAGGAGTTAAGATACCACCGATGGACAAAATATCTTGGAAACAGTTAGTGCACTAATATATCACCCTTGCTAAAAACAGTACGTAAATCCTCTTGTCAATGAGTGACAATCGCGGTAGGTCCTAAAAAGGCGGGGACTGGGTGATATACATCCTAAAAAGGCGGGGATGCTGTTGTGGTAAGATGGTTAAAATGAGGTAGCCATCTATTGTGGTGAAATGGTGAATCCTAAAATAAGGTTACCATCAGTGTGAATGGTTGATGTTTTGCAGGAAAAGCAGAACAGAGGAAATGGCAGGTATGACTGCATAAGCATTGCATCGTATATCTGTCATATGCATAAAACATGCATGTAGTGTAAAATTATTTATTGTGAAAAAGTGATGGATATATTCTGCAATATATATAAATGAATTACATATATGATGATTTATTTATGTGATATTTGGCTGATGATAAAATTTGTTGACAGATATGAGAATGTGGAAGGATGTGAATATTTCTGAATGTATTGAGACAAGAAGATATTGTATTCTTGTAATATGATTCTCAATAATAAAAATGACTCACCGTGGACGTAGGCAATTTTGCCGAACCACGTAAATCCTGGTGTTTGTTTATTTTTTTGTTATGTGTTTTCTTTAAGATGATGACACATTATCAGCATGAGACTCTATCCAACTCAGTAAACTAAATCGATGTTTCTGGAATTCGGGTACATTACGGGACTGTACTCATGACACAAACTAGTACTCAGCGCTATCTTTAATTTTTGAGATGTTGAAA
Organism: Hamamelis virginiana; assembly: GCA_017140935.1. Taxonomy (NCBI): domain Eukaryota; kingdom Viridiplantae; phylum Streptophyta; class Magnoliopsida; order Saxifragales; family Hamamelidaceae; genus Hamamelis; species Hamamelis virginiana. The sequence continues at coordinate 11,948 of JAESVK010049200.1, read as the reverse complement.
AAAATATTTAAAGACTTCCGCACGCGTATTTTGAAAAACTGTTTTAAAATGTGTTAATTTTAAAAAAAGAAATTACTCAAAAGATAAGCGCTTGGTGTTTTATGTCACTGTGGCATTTCCGCATAGGGGTTACCCTGTGTGGGGTGTTACATTGGATAAATGCATAAATTATCCTGCAATGAGACATATGCTTGAGTTGATATGCCATGAAGTGTATGCGTGAATTGTGAGCTGTAGACATGAGATATATGCCATGTTCATCACATGAAATATTTGCATCTGGCATGAAGCACAATTACATGCGAGATATTGTGAAAAAGTGGTGGCTTGAGTGAGTGAGCATTATGATCCATATGCATAGCATTAATATAACTGGCATGCACATTATGAACTGTGATTATGAACTGTGGAAACGAGGAGTTGAGATACCACCGATGGACAAAAGATCCTGGAAACAGTTAGTGCACTAATATATCACCCTTGCTAAAAACAACAAGTAAACCCTCTTGTCAATGAGTGGCAATCACGGTAGGTCCTAAAAAGGTGGGGACTGGGTGATATACATACCCTAGCACCGGGGGCGAAGGTATGCTGTTGTGGTGGATGGTTGTATATCCTAAAATGAGGTAGCCATCCGTGTGAATTTTTCTGCTTTGCAGGACAGAGAAAATAGCAGAACAGAGAAAATGGCAGGTATGACTGCATGAGCATTGCATCGTATATCTGTCATGTGCATAACACATACATATTGTGTGAGATCATTTATTGTGAAAGAGTGATGAATATCTTTCGTAATATGAAAATAACTTACAGATATGATGATCTTATTATGAGATGTTGATTTTTGTATTATGAAAATGAAATGCCTGATATTTCTTTTAAAAGCGTTGTGTGGTATTTGAGGTTTATGAATCTTACTGAGCAAAAGTGGTCTTGCTCACCCAGTGTTTTCCCCCCACAGGACCATCAAATCGGTAATCTTACATGGATATGTTGGGAATACTGGATATCTTGGAAGTTTTCTTGGCAACACTGTTCGTTCTCTATTGTGGACATTTGGCTTGGGTTTGTATAAAAAAATATATATATTTTGGGTACATTACGGGACTGTACTCGTGATATAGACTAGTACTCAACGCTATCTTCTTTTGAGATGATGTACATATTTTAAATTTCCGCATTTGAGTATTTTGTAAAAACCTTATTAATTTTAAATGATGATATCTGAAGATAAGCGCTTGGTATTTCTGTCATTGTAGCACTTCCGCATAGGGGTTACCCCGTGAGGGGCATTACATTGCAAGACATTTTTCAAATCCTCAAAAGGTTTTTCCTGCTTGTTTAAAAATTACTACTATAGTTTTGATAAAATGTAACCCATTGAAAATTACGGTGAGCATTACTCAAATTTTTTTTTTTTTTATGAGGAGGCCTTGGATTGAGTAGAGTAACTATAGCCACATCCTTTGAGTCAACACAAAATGATTGATTAGTTTAATTACAATACTGTTAAAGATACTGTTGATAAACATAGTCTGCAAGTGGTCTTGGATTAAGTATATACACATGGTCCTAGATTGCATTTGTATAAGATCAACCTCACCTTTGTAGTTGCCGGAGAGGAGCTATAGAGAGAGAGAGAGAGAGAGAGCAAGAGAGAGCGCAATGGTTGCTGCTGCCCGAGAGAGGACGGGAGAGAGAGACCGTAAGTGAGAGAGGGGGTTACCGCTGCCGGAGAGCTCGCGGATGGCTGAATCGATGGGTGGTGGGTTCGAATGGCTCTTCTGATGGCTGAGTTGCTTCTCTTCGTTTGGGGCAGCAAATGCGAGATTCAGGTTCGTATTGTGAGGGGGTTGCCACTGCAGAAGAGCTCACCGCTGCTACAGAGATGGAGAGATCGCAGGTGAGAGAGGAGTGAGGTTGTCAATGGAGCGTTCAGTTGGGTCAATGGAGCTTGTCAATGGAGCGTGAGGTTGTCAAACCCATTCGTCTTCTGCCGGAGAGCCGTTCAGATTTTTCACCGTCGACGGAGAAGTCACCGCTGCTACAGAGACGGAGAGATAGCAGGTGAGAGAGGAAGGAGAGGGGTGAGGTATGGTTTTTGCAGTCTGGAGTGTGTTTGGGGCAGATTGACGAATGGGTTTCTTGGTACACGAGCCAGCTACCCCCTTCTTTAAGCTTTGGACCCAACTGAGTTTATCGCCACATCAGCTATCCTATAAGCCTTTGATCTTAAGCATATCTAACGGCTAAACGGGATGGACCCCAACCGATCACTTTTGTATATATATATAAGTGATCTAGTGAGCATATGCGCACTTTAACTAAAGTCAGCAAATAACACAAGTCTTTGGATTCTCATTCACTTAATGGAAGATTCATCTCAGGATTCCAATCCAAGGGTTTGTGTTCTTTGCTTATTTTAGCTTAAAGTGCGCATATGCTCACTAGAATATTTTTCTATATATATATATATATATATAACAAACTCAATAAATAATTTCTCCAACAAATTTGAACATTATTGAAATTAAAATAATAAACTCTATACACAAGTAATTTAGGAAGAAAAATAAAAGCAAACATTGTCCAAAAGTTAATAAATATAGTTGACTATTCATCATTGTCGATAAAAATTATAAAGAACACTTATAAAAAATGAAATTTATTCTACATGTAATAAAAAATAAAGTTTATTCTGTGTCAGTTGTCCATTATTTCCTCCAAGTTATCCGCAACACTTGTCAATTATTCCTCAAAGTTAACCCCACCACAATATCTGCAAAATTAAAGAAAATAATAAAAAAAAATTAGTAAGTTTAGTAAACATATGTGATGTGCAAAATACATTTATGTCATCGATAATAGTGACAAAGCTCAATTAAAAAAGTAAAGTAAGCTCAGTAGAAGCACAACATTACAATATGCAGATTTATAGAGGATTATAAAGTGTATCACAATCATGAAACTAAAAATATTCAATATACTAGCTATTGCTATACTATTAATCAGATAACTAGCATTTTTTATATTGATATGTATATTATTTTCTACATTAATATGGATTTTAAAAACCAATTACATATACTATTTAGTAGAATAATCAAGTAGTTATATACTTTGTTTTTCATCTAGAACTCTTACACATTAATACTGACATAATATTGATGGGTAGAATGCAAAAATATCAAATGCAATAATTAAAAAAAAAGAAACAATCTTCATTTGTCCAATAATAGCTTAAAGTGGTACAAATAAGATCATTTTTCGAGACGAAAATCCGGCAGAATTTCATCCGTTTTTGCAACATTTCCAAATTTTTACCTATCGGAAAAAGAGTTTATAACACATTTATAACATTTACAACTTAATAAAAAAGTAAAATGGTGCACTCCACGCATCCAAATCATCAACAATTCATCAACAATCAGTTCCACAAGAGCTCCCAATATCATAAAACTTATTATACATTAAAGAAAAACAATCAAACCCAAGTGGGTCTCCATTAACTTCCAACCCTCCAAACTACAATATTTTCAATGAACTCAACCATTACAATCAAATCATATCACTTTAACAATATCAAAAGAGAAAGAATTAATTAATTCGGAACTAATTGAGTTAATAGTTACATAACAATTAAAGAAATTACCTGAAGTCAAAACAAGTCAAAGCACTTTGACTTATGTATTATAATGGACTTTGTGCAATCATATCCTCCACCATTGCTTTCAGTCGAGCCTCAATTGTGGAATTATCTACCCTTAACTCTACCATAACCTCATCTCGTATACAGGCCTTTAGTGCGGCCTGTTCCGCTTTAGCCTCGTCCCGTAGTCGAGCCTCTAGTGCAGCCTGTTCCGCTTTAGCCTCCTCTCGTAGCCGAGCCTCCAATGCTTCCTGCTCCATCCTTGCCTCTTCTCGAAGAATGTATATATATATATATATATATATATATATATATATATATATATATATCTTCTACATCTTCTATCCCAACTAGAATATTTGAACAAAATATTCCAGATCTAACTGGAGTTAGAAGTTCAGATATTCCACAACCTTATTATACTATCACTCCTTCTGAACAAGAAAATAAAACTCAGGATAATGACAGTGAAAATATGTCTCCTACATATTCACAAGTCAATGATCTTCAACTATATGTTTTAGAAAAAGATTTTGAAATCAATAAAAAAACTCTTAAATGAAGATTTCTCAAGTAAGGAAAATCGAAAACTTAGAAAAGCTTATTTTAAAAAATATACTAGAGAAGAGACTGAGCTTCTAAGAGAATTATATTATGATTTTATGAATACCCATAAAATTCAAATATATTTCTTTATGTGGCTTGAAATTCATGAAAGTAAAAAAGAATTAAATGTTATTACTAAAACTATTAAAACTTGGCAGGTTTCTCCAAATACTTTTAGAGAATATGTTCATCCACCACTCGAACAATTTGAGATTCCTATAAGAGGGACTACTGTTACAGCCTCCCCTTATAAGAAAGTATCTGAAGATAAAGAAATAACAAAAATTCTTGAGCAAAATAATTTCACAAATCAGCATCTTGTAACTATAGGTGAACAACTCACTCGAATTGAAAACTTAGTCCAGAAAGAAGTTTCTCAACCAACAAAGGCAGATGATACTCCTTTGTTTAGGCCACACGAAGTTCCTAAAAAGGCTAACAAAGAATTATCAAAAGATATTTTCAAAATAATTGATGATAAATTAAAAAATATTGAAGAAATTATAGGAACTGTCCCAGAAACTCCTCAGCCTTCTAGAGGCAAAACTATTGCAGTTTTAGATAGAAATTATGATGAAACTGATTCTGATAAGGAAGGATTCTTACCAGAAGATAATCAAATGAAAGTTAATAAAATACATCACACTCAACCTTTAAGAAGTTTTTATCCAAGAATAACCTTTCCTGATATGGCTATGGAAGAAAGGGATTCTTTCCATCAAGCCGCATATCAAGGAGGAATTATCTATGAATGGAACATAGATAATAAAACAGAATATCACATAATTAATACTCTTCAAGAAATGACAGTGGTCTGTACAGCTTACAGAACCAAAAATCCAGATACCTCTGATCATACTAGTGCACAAGCATTAGTAGCTGGATTTACGGGACAATTGAAAAGCTGGTGGGATCATTATCTCAATCAAACAAAACGTGATACAATTTTAAACGCTGTTAAAACTGACCGTCTAGGTATTTCCATAAAAAATGAAGATGGAGAAGATATACAAGATGCAGTCGCAACTTTAATCTTCGCCATAACTAAACATTTTATTGGAGATCCTTCTAAACTTAAGGATAAAGACTCTGATCTCTTATCTAACTTAAAATGTCCAAAACTTGAAGACTTTCGTTGGTATAAAGATATCTTTCTCACCAAAGTAATGATGAGAGAAGATTGTAGCCAACTATTCTGGAAAGAAAAATTTATGGCTGGCCTTCCAACCCATTTTGGAGATAAAGTTAGAACCAAACTAAGAGAACAAAACAATGGAATTATTCCATATGATGATCTTACATATGGCGATCTTATTAGCACAATTCAAGCTGAAGGAATTGCTAGATGTACAGATTATAAACTAAGACAACAAGAAAAGAAGGATCGAAAAGAAGGAAAGAAAGAACTCGGATCTTTCTGTGAACAATTTGGATTTTCTTCTCAATCTTTAGCTCCCTCCACAAAGGCTAAAAAGAAAGAGAAAAATGCCAAGAAAAGAAGTGTTAAAACTAGTACGACCAATACCACCTCTCCTTCAACTTCGACTAGAAAATCATTTCGAAGAAATACTAGAAATAAAAAGCCTGGTCAAAACTTTACAGATAAATGGTTACAACCATCATCAAGTAAAACTTCTTCTAGTAAACCTACTGGACCTTGTTTTAAATGTGGAAGAATGGGCCACATTTCTAGAGAATGTCCAATGAAACAAAAAAATCAATGAACTTGATGTTTCAGATAAATTTAAACAAATACTTTCAAATCTCTTCCTCTACTCAGAAGAATCTGATGTAGGAGAAGAAGGACTTCAAATAGATGAAATATACTCTTCAGCGGAAGAGAATGAAAATCCTGATGAATCTGAAGAAGGAATTAAAGACAATTGTAAATGTATTAATATGTTATCTAAAGAACAAAGTATTCTCATTGACTTTATTGATGAAATTAAAGATCATGAGAAACGGAAAGAATATCTTATTAGACTTAAGAAAGATCTTGAACAAAACTTTAAACAACCACAAACTAGTAAAAATACTTATGATTTAAAGGAAATCTTTGATAGGTTTAAACTTGAAAGATTAGATAAAAATGTGACTATAAAAGATCTTCAACAAGAATGTATACAATTGAGAAAAGATTTAAAAGAATTAAAAAATAATAGTGAAAAAGATATTAGTGATTTAAGAATAAAAGTCACTAGACTCTTACTACAAAATCAAACTTCTTCTTCGAAAACTTGACCATCTTTAACCGGTAATGATGAAACAGAAGGGTCAGATTCTAAGGCTTCAGATAATGAAGGTCCAGAAACTGAAAAGGATCCTTATCTTCATCTGTTAACTAGAATTAATTATCAAAAATGGCATGTTAGATTAACTATTATTATTAATAAAGAATATGAAATTGATACTATAGCATTAATTGATTCTGGTGCAGATCTCAATTGTATTCAATAAGGACTAGTTCCCATTAAATACTTTGAGACTACAAAGGAAAAATTAAATGCTGCAAATGGTAATAAACTTCAAATTAATTACAAACTAACCAATGCACATGTGTGTAATGGAGGAGTTTGTTTAAAGACACCTTTTTTACTTGTTAAAGATATTGGACAAAATGTAATCTTAGGAACTCCTTTCCTAAACTTGATTCAACCATTTCAGGTTGATAACAAAGGAATACAGGCTAATTTCAAGGAAAAACAAATTATTTTCCAATTCATTAGCCCTCCCCAATTAAAAGATTTAAATCTTTTGAAAACTTTATCATTACTACTAGAATTAAATGTAATAGAAAGAAGAACTAATCAATTGTTCTTTTTAAAAAAAGAGATTGCTCATAAAAAAATTGAAGAACAATTAACTCATAGAGTTATCCAAAAAGAAATTGAATCTTTTCAAAAGAAATTAGAATCAGAAGTTTGTTCTGATCATCCTAATGCTTTTTGGGAAAGAAACAAACATATTGTTAAATTACCTTATGTAAAAGATTTTCAAGAAATTAACATACCAACTAAGGCTAGGCCTATCCAAATGAAAGAGGAACTCTTGAAACATTGTATTGAAGAAATTAAAGATCTTTTAAAAAAGAAATTAATTAGGCCAAGCAAATCTCCTTTGAGCTGTGCAGCCTTTTATGTTCAAAAAGATTCTGAACTTGAAAGAGGTGTACCTAGACTTGTAATTAATTACAAGCCCCTTAATGATGTATTACAATGGATTAGGTACCCATTGCCATACAAACAAGACTTAATTCAAAGACTTTCTAACGCAAAAATATTTTCAAAATTTGACATGAAAGCTGGATTTTGGCAGATCCAAGTCCATGAAGAAGATAAATACAAAACAGTATTCACAGTTCCATTTGGGCATTTTGAATGGAATGTAATGCCATTTGGGTTAAAAAAATGCACCATCAGAATTCCAAAACATTATGAACGATATATTTACTCCATACATTAACTTTACAATTGTCTATATTGATGATGTTCTTGTATATTCTAACTCTATTGAACAACATTGGAAACATCTCAATATTTTCTTTCATGTTATTAAAAATAAAGGATTAGTTTTGTCTGCTAAGAAAATAGAACTTTTTAAAACTAAAATTAGATTCTTAGGATTTAATATCCACCACGGAACTATTCTTCCCATTGAGAGATCAATTGATTTTGTCAATAAATTTCCTGATATTATCAAAGATAAAACTCAACTTCAAAGATTTTTGGGATGTTTGAATTATATTTCGGATTTCTTTCCAAATCTTAGCCAACTTTGTGCCCCTCTTAGGAAAAGGTTAAAAAAGGATCCACCAGCATGGTCGGATGAACATACCCAACTTGTCAAAACTATTAAGCAACAGGCTCCTAGGCTTAAGTGTCTAAATATAGCTGATCCTAAAGCCTTTAAAATTGTCCAAACTGATGCCTCAGGAGTAGGGTTTGGAGGAATTTTACTCCAAAAAGAAGGTGATAAAGAAAAAATAGTTCGTTATCATTCAGGAACTTGGAACCCAGCACAATAGAATTATTCAACTATCAAACAAGAAATTTTGTCCATTGTTTTATGCATTACAAAATTTCAAAGTGATATTTTAAACCAAAATTTTTTAGTCCGCGTTGATTGCCAGGCGGCTAAATCTGTTTTACAAAAAGATGTAAAAAACATGGCATCAAAACATATTTTTGCCAGTTGGCAAGCAATATTATCTATTTTTGATTTTGAAATAGATTATATTAAGGGAGAAACGAACTCTGTCCCAGACTTCTTAACTAGAGAATTCCTCCATGGAGATCGAGATCAAAATGCCTCCTAGAGGAAGAGGTGGGGGCAGACCAGCTGCTCCACCAACTGCCCCAAGAACCCAATCATCCAACTCTGAGAGTTCTTTAGCTCTCACTACAACTCCAGAATACTATTCAAAATCAACTTCAGGAAAAAAGAAATCCTGGGCAGATATTGCTGAGGAAGAAGAAATCAGAACTCTTGAGCGAATGGCTGATAGCCATCTCAACACTCAGCTCAACTGTAACGCCCCAACCTAACATCCATACCGACCCTTCCGGATAGGTCGACACGTGTCAAGATAAAGGTACAACCTGTCCTGCTCATTCGTATTTCCTCATGAGATACAAGAAAAGATTTTATATAACAAAATGAAATGTCATGTCATACATTATGACCCAATCGTCAAATATAATACAATTAGGAAATCAAATATATTGCCAACATCCCTGGCAAATGGGCTGAATCATAAATCAAAAGTACTCTAAATAACTGAATAATACATAATATATTTCTCATGAAAAGTGTAGGACCAATGCAGGAAACTAACTATGCAGTTATCCATCACATCCATAGCAGCGAAAATATGCCAAGCAAAAATGTACCCCGAGTCAACCTGAAATGCACTGCAATAAAGCAGGGGTGAGCGTCAACGTGCTCAGTAGGGATAATATAACTTCTACAAATCAATAACAACATTTTGATACATGGAATATTCACAAAGATTTCATATTTCCAAAGCTCAGAGGTTTTAATATATCAGTTCAAAAACAGTGTTTAAAAGCTGTGTGGACTTTCAGTGAAAAACTATATCCTCCAAGGTCGAATCCAGTAACCAGAAAACCAGTAACCAGTAACCAGGCATATGTCTCGCATGCGGAATGCCCCATCGCATGTGGACAATAGCCAAATAACGTCCTAGTCCATAGCATGGCACTATACGTCACCGCGCAGGGTCCATAGTATACCCATCGGTATGGAGTTCGGCCAGATTTGGCATATGCGTCACTTCGTTAGGTCCCTAGCATATCCAAAACTTGGACTGAATTGTATTATAGGGCTGTTGATTCTAGGCTAACAAGCCTTTAGCTCAACCGGGCTACTACTAAACCAGGCCGGGGACCGTAGTCACAGCCGCAACCAAAAATATAATCGAAAGGGGCCATGGGCCCCAAACCCCCAATGATACAATTCAGTCCACAATAATATATATAATAATGCATGTCCTAAAAATATATAACTAATCATATGCCATGTCCACCGAGATGAGGCCAAGACCGAAGACAGGTCGAAACACCGCCAACATCCTCGCGTGGTAAAAATCTCATATCAAGAACCAGGACCCATCACATGGCATCCAGAATATACCGTAACCCAGAAACCCTTATACAGGCGTTTCCATTTGAATACAAACATTTCCAAAGCTCGATTTCAAATCAATATATAAAACATGTTCCCAAAACCATATTCAGAAACCAAGGAATGATAATAGTTCAAAGGTATATCAAACCACCTTCTTAAATCATAAAGACATTTGCGAGAATGGGCTTTCTTAAAATAACATCCACATGTATCATTTGTAAAACCATTTAGTTATAGCTCAAACATCTTTAGTTCATAAAACATTTGGTGGATAAGTATCATCTCTACATTTGAAACAGTTAACAATTTATAAGGCATTATCACGCATAACCTTTTATATAGTTCATAAACATGCCACACAAATTCTATGGTTCACAAAAGAGGTATATTCCATGTATCTGATTTGACAGTTCAATAAGGAACAAGGTTCTCTAACCATCATAAGCCATGTCATTTAAAATCAGAGTTTATAGTCCATATCGTTATCGTAACAGTTATAAGACAAGGGTCAAGGTTCGCAACCATTTGTAACTCATATCGTCCAGTAAACGTTTAGAAATGCGTAGAGTTCTCATAACAATTATAAAAACAAATATATCATTACTAACAGTAAAAGGTTATTTATCCCTACCTCAATGCAACAGTGTTTCCAACCCTTGTGGCTCCACAAGCCTTTCCAAATGCAATCCCATGCAAATGCACCAAATGCCAACGATCCCCTCCAGGATCTCAAGTCTGGCAAAAATCAGAGAAGAGAAAGCAAATATACATCAAGATCTTACCAAGTACATCCAAGCACCAGAACAAACCCCATTGGTGTCTAATCCAAGACACTTAACTCAACACAAGCACAAACTTCCAACAAAAAATTTTAATAGACCTCAAAGCATAAACCAAAATCCCAAAACATAATCTATGGTGGCCCAAGATAGGTCACCAGTCAACAAAAGCAAGTAAAATCCCAAGACAGCAACCATCCATCGATAGCCAAAGTAGCTATCGATAGTGGTGCTATCAATAAGTAATATAACTATCAATAGATACCTTCATCTTGAAATCTCTATTCTGCAACAGTGTTATAACACCAATCAAAAGGACCCCAAGACTTCCATACATAAATCCACAACTACACAACAAATAAAACCATCCATTTGCTTTGACAAAAAAAGCTAGCCACACATATCTCAAAGATTCAAAGGATCGATTTCAAAGATTCACAAGTTTTACATCACAACCAAATCAACTATGACTTTTCATCAAAACTCCATTAAACCCTCTTTTAAGCTTTCAAAACTCGAATTAAATGAATTTATTTCATATGTGACCCATAAAATATTTTAAAACAAGACTTTATAAACAAAGATCAAAGATTTGAAGATTGATTTCATGAATCAACTAAATTTTTGAACAAAAGATTTCAAAACTAATTTCTCAACAAAACTCTATCATCATTTCTGTTTAAACCATAAAATACATCACTTTCTTAAATGTAAGTTCCTTCAAAGTCAGACCATTGAGCTACAGAACATGCAAAACACATTTTTCCCAAAAATCCATCATTTATGTAAATCCAAACCCATATAAACTCATCCTAAAATAAAAACCCCTTTTGTTTTACTAATTTACCAAATGTTTATTTTACAAAAGAATCCATCCACATGCATTTTCAAAGGCTTGCATAAAAACTGTTTTTAAAACCCAAAAACCCATAAAATATCCATCCTCGTTGGCCCAAGCTTAAAACAGAGTATAGAAGTTTGGGTTCTTCAACACAGCATCATATCACAAAAAAATCAGAAATAAATTATCCCAACAGTTGATGCATCACATACAGACCTACAGTATACTTGATCTATATACCAAGCTCAAAATGAAACATAAAAAACACATGTATTTGACTTGCACAGCCCCGAAATGCATTCCCAAAAACAGGGGTTCCACATATAAGTTATTAATTTCCAAAAATCCTACATGCAAGCTTCCCAACTAATTTTGATTTACCAAACCCACCTTACAAATATAGATCCAACTACTTGCAGCCATAAAA